>CM047998.1:8198162-8214094 GCA_026261665.1 Melanotaenia duboulayi
GAATCCAGGTTTATTTTCTCATGCATCTGTGCATGAACTCTCAAAAGTTACTGTGATCTGGTAATCCTTTATTTTATTGGGATTTATGCTATTTATTATTGCCTTTTACTACTTTTTATTGCTTTCTTTACACCATCTGCGATACTTTTTTATGTTTTATGTAAATCACTTTGAANCTGCCTTTTACTACTTTTTATTGCTTTCTTGGCACCATCTGCAATACTTTTTATGTTTTATGTAAAGCACTTTGAATTGTCTTGTGCTAAAAATGTGCTATTCAAACGGTAGCCGGCGCTTCTCACCNTAAAATGTGTTATTCAAACGGTAGCCGGCGCTTCTCACCAGCAGGTGGCGGCAGTGTGCCTGAAATCCGACAATTCACTTACAGACAACTAAATCAGCGAAGAAGAAGAAAGCCGCACATTCCAATCCGTACCAGTCGCGTGCTCTGGGTGGCCGTAATGCACCAGCTCGGTGTTTACTATATGCCAAGAAGAAGAAGAAACCTTAGCGGAGCGTGGAGGTCGTACTCGGTCCACTATGTCTGTACTTTATCCAACTTTCCTGCTCTGTGTTTATGGATTTTTCTCCAACCTGCGGCCCCTGGAACCGTTTCTCACCGCCTACCTGATGGGACCAAACAAGAACCTGACAGAAACTCAAGTAAGCTAGCTACTAATCGCTTAGCTTACGAAATCTGGGGTCACATTTAAACTGTGTTAGGAATAATTATTTTCGTGTATTTATTCTTTTGTAGCTTCTAAATAAGTGAATAACCCCGGATACATCATTATCTAGGTTGTGCATTACTTAAGCATTTATTTTTTACGCGTGAAAGTTGCCTCGTGCAGGTTTCTGTAAGTCATTGAATGTCATTTTGGAGTTTGTGTTTTGTGTTGTTGAACTTTTAGGAGTAAATGTGCCGAAAACAAACTTGATTCAGACACAATAATCTTGTGAAAAATGTCGAGCCGTCTGCTTAATCTGCTCTAAATAACTGCCTCCATTAAACTGAAAACAAAGTATTCAGGCTTTAGTTAATGGTGAATTAGACTTTACATAATCCAGGTTTTTTTCTGATTATTTCACCAACACTGAACCCTTTTAAATCTTGTAGTGAGGCGATTTAATCTAAATAAAAAAGTTTAACTTTCAAGTTATATAAGTTTTGCTTCAGTAGGAATAAAACTGTCCATAAATAAAGTGGAGGTCATGTCACAGCTTTTTATCTTCTTCTTCATTAGATCATATTTTATTTTTTTAAAAGAATTTTTGACTCTTGAGCTTTTCAAATGTTGACCAAGTTATTTTGCAAATTATATAAATGCTATAAAACACAGTTTCTGGTTCATAAAACGTTTATTATATTTGTAAAAATGGAAATTAGGGCCAGTTAATGGTATTTTTAATCTAAACCCCATTAGACCAGGTCCTGTTCAAAAGCGATGAGACTTAAGATGTTCACATGTTGACTGAATTATTCTGCAGATGATATAAATTAAACAACACAACATTTCTGATTTATGAAGCTATTCTTCTATTTAGGAAACTGCCCAAATATGGCATTTACCAGCTTTATGTTTCTCTTAACATTTGGATTAATATGAGTCCAGAGTCGTTAAAGTGGTAACCAACTCAACTTTATTCATTTATGCAATTAACAATTTTCATTTACAAATGTGTTATTTTATAACAAATCACTATAAAGCACAGCTCAATTGAAGATATTGTGGTAAAAATACAAAACATAACAACATAGAATGGCGTATATTTGCATTTCTTACAAATAGAATAAATGTAAACTCATTAGAAATGTTGTTTTTAGATACTCTACATGCCATGCAGAATAATTCAGTCCAGATTTGAAGAGTTGAAGTCTTCAACTTGATGAACAGAACCAGGTACGATGAGGTTAAGGTCCCAAACAAAAAAGCAGTGAAATGGTTCTTTATATATGTTGTGAAAAAAAAGCCAACTTCAGCATGATAATTACTCCATGACTTGATTTGGTTGTAAACTTACTTCTTTTATGTGGAACTGGTTTCATCCTGCGTAAAAGGATCTGGTCCATGTCGCTGCTTGGTTTTATGTCTCAGTGTAACTCNTGAAGAATCTGGGGTCTCATTTATAACCGTTGCNGTCACTGCTTGGTTTTATGTCTCAGTGTAACTCTTGTGTTATCTGCAGGTTGTCAATGAAATCTATCCCATCTGGACGTACTCCTACCTGGTCCTCCTGTTCCCCATCTTCCTGGCCACAGACTACCTGTGCTATAAGCCTGTGTTGGTGCTGCAGGCCACCAGCCTGGTGGTCACCTACGCCATGCTGTGGAAGGCTCAAGGCATGCTGGCCATGCAGCTGCTGGAGTTTTTCTTCGGACTCGCCACAGCTTCCGATGTGGCGTATTACTCCTACATCTACAGCATGGTGGACTCATCACACTACCAGAGAGTGACCAGTTACTGCCGCAGCATCACTTTGTTTGGATCGGCTGCTGGTTCTCTGACCGGTCAGCTCTTGCTCTCTGAGGCCCAAGCTGAGCTGGTCCACCTCGTCATCATCTCTCTGGTGTCGGCCAGCGTGGCCTTTGTTGCCCCCTGGTTTCTCCCCATGCCCAAAAGGAGCTTATTTTTCCACAAAAGTCTGGGAGCAGCGGAAAACAGACCATGCAGCTCTTCCCAAACAGAGAGGGAGCAGGATTCAGACGTCCACATGCCCATGGTGAGAAACCAGCTGCCTCATCCAGGTCAAACCGAGGTATAATCCTTTTACTGGATGAATCCTTGTATTTTCAGATATCCAGGCCATCTGAGGCAGGAAGAAGCAGCAGTGGTCTTGTAGAGGTGCTGCGGATGCTGTTCAGGGACTTTGTGCAGTGCTACAGATGTCGCCCCCTGCTGGCCTGGTCGGTGTGGTGGGCTCTGGCCACCTGCGGCTACTTCCAGATCATCAACTACGCTCAGCCTTTGTGGGAGAAAATTCGGCCGTCACAAGCTTACGAAATCTACAACGGCTACGTGGAGACGGCATCCACGCTGCTCGGTCAGGCTTCATCCCTCCATTCTTCTCTCTTTTCGTTGGAAATATTACTATTGAAAAAGTAAAGTTGTTGTTGTTGGTCTGCAGGAGCTCTGGCGGCTCTGCTGGTGGGCTGCCTCCCAGTGTCCTGGGCTCGGTGGGGGGAGCTGGCGTTGTGTTTGCTCTCCATGCTCATGGCTGTGTGTGTGTTTGTGATGAACCTGTTGGAGAACATCTGGGTTTCTTACGGCTCATATATCCTCTTCAGAGCCACCTACATGCTGCTCATCACCGTGGCGACGTGAGTACAGTCTGGTGTTGAGAACATTTTAGAAAAGCAAGGTTTTTATTATTATTATCTGAAACGTTTAGAAGTTTAAAGAATTTAAAAGAAATATTAGCCGCAAATGAATATTTACACTCACTGGCCACTTTATCAAGTCCACCTTGTTAGAACCAGGTCCTTGATTCCTGGTGTCATAGATTAAACCAGGTGTTGGAAACCTTCCTCAGAGGTTTTGCTCCATATTAACATGACAGCATCACACAGTTGCTGCAGGTTTGTCGGCTGCATCCATGATGAGAATCTCCCGTTCCACCACATCCCAAAGCTGCTCTACTGGACTGAGATCTGGTGACTGTGGAGGCCGTTGGAGTCCAGTGAACTCATTGTCATGTTCTAGAAAGCAGGTGGAGATGATCTGAGCTTTGTGACATGGTGCATTATCCTGCTGGAAGTAGCATCAGAAGATGCTACACCAGGAATTTGAATACATTTGTAAAGAATGGGCACAAGTGCACATGGCAAAAATAACTGTAATTGTGAATCTAATCTTTAACATATAAAAGTTTTTTTGTTTAGTTAAGGTTGGTCTGGTTTTAATTAGTACTTTTATAGTAAAAATGCTTTCTAACAGCAGGGTTCTCTTTACATAATAGCAATCAAAGTATTTCTAGTAAATTTCTACTTAAATATTAATGTTATAAAGTAAAACACTATTCCAAAGAAGGATGGAAATTTAGTGTGTATTAAAAGGTTAAACGTCAGCAGGATGAATATGAAAACTGTGAAGCTGCTTTCTTTCTAAACACAGAGGGAAATATATCTGATTACGTGTTTCCCTGCTGGAACAGGCAGAAAGCTGGATTATAATCTCAGATCTTCTATTACGTGAAGAAAAAAAAAGATAAAGACATCTAACATTTATAAATATTCAGTTATTCTACAGTTGGACATTTTCTCTTATAATTCCCGTTATGACATAGAAGGAGGTAAAGTGACGTCGGATTAGTAACAAGGCGATGACGTGTTCAGCTTGTATACAAATTATTTAACAACTTTGTAAAACTTACAATCTTAAAAAGATTTAAATGTAGATATTCTGTGAAACTGGGACAGAGTCTAGACCTTAACCCCACTGAGGGAGAAGACTTGGGTAGCGGGTCTAACTCACATAACCACTAAAGAGCTTGGAGAAAGGTTAATGCAACTCTGGATGGGAATAAATGTTGTGAGATTGCAGAAGTTTATCCAAATCATGTCACACTGTCCTGTAATCAAAGCTGAAGACGGTCTAATGAAATATTAGTGTGACCTTTGTTTGTATTCGGTTTTTCTCGTATTGAAACCTCACTCTTTATGTGTCTGTGTGTCTTTAGTTGGGAATTCTGCTGAGTCATGATGAAGAATGAAACATAAGCTCAAATAAATAATAGATGGTTGTGTGGGAGGATTTATTGGCAGCCTTTTCAATCACACCCCTGAGTTTTTGAAGTGAACTCTGCTCCTGCTGCTTCTCTCTGACCTTCAGATATCAGATTGCTGCCAGCCTCAACATGCAGCGATATGCTCTGGTGTTTGGAGTCAACACTTTCGGCGCTCTGCTGCTGCAGTCTCTCCTCACTCTGGTGGTCGTCGACTCAGCCGGTCTGGGCCTCGATGTTTTCACTCAGGTGAGGAATCACAGCTGCCACCTCCTTTTTGTTACCTTGATGAGTTTACTGTGTGTCTGACGGATGTTTCCTCCTCAGTTTCTCATCTATGGCACTTACTTCGCGGTCATCTCTGTGATCTTCCTCCTCGCCGGACTCTGCACTCTGGCCTCTAAGAGGCGCCGTAAGGAGGACGTTATGGCTGATATTCAAGCAGAAGCAGAGTCAAACTCTCCTCTGAATGGTGACGTCAGCTCCTGCACAAGCCTGCAAGGAAACCCATCAGCTTCTCTCAGTAAGAACAGCGGGTGAGGAAAGTAACGCCTCGAGGTGGGAAAAAAAAAATGCTGATGGCTTAATGTATAAATTACATTAATTTAATTTAACCAGTGTGTGTTCTGGCTGGAAATATCAAACAACAAAAGATGAGACGTGTAGCAGAAAGAACTAGTGATTTTTATTTATTTATTTTTATTTAACGTACCTCATTCAAATGATTCATACCCACCACTCAAGACAAAGACATGAAACAGGTTTTAGATGGTACATGTCATACACGGGCAGCCATGATGGATTCTTTTTTATTTATTTATATTTTGGCAGTACTAAATGCCTTTATAGGGAGGGAGGAGGGACTTATATAATTGTGAGGATATGTCTTATACACATTAACATATGTTTATATGTAATTATGTGCTTGACATGTCCTCACAAGGTGATATAGACTTGTGTGTGTATGGCTGTGGTTGGTTCATTAGATGTATGTTGTTGCTGTGTATCACTACATGGGACTGTAAATGTGAAGTGTGTGTGTGATTCCAAAGAGACACACANATATGTTGTTGCTGTGTACATGGGACTGTAAATGGGAGGTGTGTGTGTGATTCCAAAGAGACACACAGAATTGAGCCTGATCTTAGTATCGCCATGACAACAGTGCCTTTTCTCTCCCCACCGAGACGCCCAATAATGTTTCCACCAACAGGTGCCGATATGGGTCGTAAACTGTAATCTCGTTGCATTTCCACAGCCAACCATAACCCCACCTGAGAGGCGGAGTATTACCTGGATAGCGATAGATGCCTCAGCTACGTAGCATGACGCCATCGCAGCACCTTCCTTAACCCTTATGGGTAATCAGGGACTTTTTTGTCCCTTTTGGTAATTTTTTGCTCAACTTTTGGCACCATTTTTGTTGTGTTGCCCCAAATGGTAAGATTATTTGTAAGAAAGTGTTTCTTTTGAAGAACTTTGATATTCCAATTTCAATTTTATTCAGAGGTCACCAGGTCACTGGGGACAAATTTACTATCATTTCAGGTCATTGGAGGACAAAAAAAGTCCCCTCTTAAAAACTGCTATTAAAAAATTACGGAATAATAATTTTTTACCACTTTTTTTTTTTTTTTTACTAAGATGTTTTAATCATCTTCAGACCTAATCAAAAATACCAAATATTAGATCATTCAAATTATTTTTAACCCTTTAAATGCCAATTTTCCAACAAGTTACTGTTTTTCATGAAATTAAAAGCAGAATTTTTTTTCACATATAATAGATTTTAANCCAAAGCCATTGTTTTAATAAAACTAAAAACAGAAATTTTTTTTCACATATAATAGATTTTAAGATCAGTCTTAAATATACTAAAAATGAATAAAATTGACATTTAAAAATAATTTGAATGATCTAATATTTTGTATTTTTGATTAGGTCTGAAGATGATCAAAACATCTGAGCAAAAAAAAAGTGACCCGAAAGGATATTAATTAGTGTTACCCACAAGGGTTAAAGTAAAATGGAGGAGAATGGCGTCATCCAGCAGTTTGTATTCTTTCTGCTCCGCTGTGCTTCGTAACGCCAAAAGTAAATATGTTGCTTTAAACAAGGAGGCATTTCTGCTTTTGTTTGTCTCACAAGTGATTTTTTTTTTTCTCAATCAACGGATTGCAGTGTGTCANAGTTTGTCTCACATGAAGTGATTTTTTTTTTTTATTTCTCAATCAACGGATTGCAGTGTGTCAAACTCCACCTTTTTAGGTCAGGTCGGTTAGATTGTAGGACGGGACTGGTCAGTGTGTGGAAACACAACACCTGCCGGTGAAAACAGGACTAAAGTCTCAGATTTCAGTTGATTTCAGACTTGTCACATTCATCAAACAGTCACTGTTTGAAAATGAAAAGTTGTATTGAAAGCTGCGAGCAGCAGAAGGGTCTGCTGAACACGGGATGTAAATTTTATGATGTTACGTACGTTTTTATGGCAGGTTAAAAACACCCCTCACCTCCTGATTTAAGGAGAAAAACTTGAGGAGAAATGAATGGAAGTCAATGGAGCCAGTGGTGGGCGTACTCTACATTTTGATGTATAAAATTTATACGTGCAGCAGAAGCTTTGGACATGAAAGAAGTTTGTTTGAGAAATTTTCAGAAAATTTTGATTGGCAAATTTAATGCGGGACATCATCCTGTGGAGTCAGTGTGGCAATTTCTAAAATTCAATAAATAAACTGTATGTCAAAACCGTAAACTATTATCAAAATACTGTTTCAAACACCAGAAGTTGTATCTGTTATGATGTTTAAACTTAAAATGAAGTTTCTATGTAAAAGTGTGCCTGCGTCAAAGGGCTCCATTTTACACACATTTCCCATTCATTTTTAGCAACGGGGTTTTTTTAAGCTGAACATCAGCATGTTAACGTGTCTATATCAGGAGGAAGTAAAGTTGTTTCAACACATCCAGCATTCAGTTAGTCAAAGGAAGAAGTTGTTTTCAGAACAAAGAATTTAATCTGCAGGTCTTAGCATGGCGGTGGGAGTGTGATGCTCTGGGTCGTTCTTCCAGTCAGTGACTCAAGCAACGTAATATCTTCCCATCTTTTTAGGGTTTGTCATTTCCAGCCTGATAATCAACACTAAAATCATTTATTTACAAATCAGATATCTTACACTGGTATAAATATTTCTGATAATCACCAAATGGGGAAGTTAATGGAAACTTTTACTGGCTGCTGGCAGCTGCTCTTATTAGATCCTTTATATTAGAGAAAAGCTTGAAACACGTAAGATTTACGTAAGAGTTGTTTTTCAGCAGTTCCACTTTCCTGTAGAGCTTCGATTTTATTTTCAACATTTAATGAAAAAAAAAATCTTTTGTGCACTTTTAACTTCACTAAAACACTTTGAAGTGCATCCGGAAAAAAACTTGCAACACTTCACTGCTGCCATGTTTTATGCTGCAGCCTTATTCTCGTCCACCATGGCAGGAGGGCGGATGCAACTGTGGTGGAGTTCAAAACCCCAGTTGTTTGGTTAACCGGGCGATGTCATTTAAAATGCAGGTTTTTTTGGTAGGGGAGGTCCCCTGTTGCTGCTACATCCCAGCTACCTTTTATGGTTTATGAGACCATTTTCAGTTTTCAAAATTATTTAGAAAGAAGATCCTCTCCGCTCTAAATTGTGCCTGGCGATTCCCCCATCCCCCCCGAGCCTATCGTTAACCAGAGAACTGCTATTAATACCTTCCTGATGCATTGTAAATGTTTTTTTTAATTCTGTTTACTTCTACGGTACAGGTAGCTGTACAGTAGCTCTTCTGTACGTTATATTGTATTATTAAGATAAAGTTTATATTTGTAATAAAAAGATATCAGTAGTTATAAGCAGTGTTCATGTATACATGAAAACTTGGTCTAAGCTGCCTTTTTTATTTATTTTTTGGGGAGGGGGTTGTGTGCCTTAAGGTCAAAAACAGCAGCTTTTTTTCTCACATAATTGGATGTTCTTGCTTTTAAGAAACCCAACATTTAAAAAAAACAAATCTTTAGAAAAACAGCTGTGCACTGTAATGAAGTTGTGCATCCACTGAAAACCTGAAGCACTAAAAATGAATCTACCAAATAATTTCTAAAGATAAGCACAATAAATAATAAGTCCATGAAGTGGAAAACTATCTCTGCTTTGTTAGGTGGGTCCCACCTCGAGTATAAATTGGGACAAGAAACGGCTTTTTCTTCAGGAGCCTATACCCATAGAAGCGGGGGTTACATTATATTTCTTATAGGCTTCGCACTTTAAGGCTATTGCTGGTGGGTTAAAGGCAAAGCAGGATGTAGTCTATGCCTCACTGGGTTCATTCAGTACCACAAGAAAGTTTCCAAGTCCAGCCACTGGATCGTGCGTAACGATGCAGCACAACACCGCCTGTACAGATGCTCTGCATCAGGGCAANGTTTATGCGTAACGATGCAGCACAACACTGCCTGTACAGATGCTCTGCATCAGGGCAAAGCTGGAACAATGAAACAGCTAACGGCTGCGAGATGCCACGACGAAGGTCTAAACGTGAGCAGCAGAGTGGGGAAAAGACAACTTCTCCATATGCCAACAGACAGAAGCACGTTTTTCACTGTGGCCACAGACGTTTAGGATGGCACTGGCTGCATTGGCCAGATCTTCGGCCTGGTCAAGGAGGAGGTCAGGCTCCTCTGCCATCTTGGTGATACTNTCTGTGCCACAGACGTTTAGGATGGCACTTCGGCCTGGTCATAGAGGAGATCAGGCTCCTCTGCCATCTTGGTGATACTATAAGCCAGCAGTGCAATGTTGTTTGCTGCTGCAGAGGCTTGATGAGAACACTTGTGCGACTGGTCGAAGAAACGAACAGTGTGCTGGTCCGTGGCAGGGGGGAGGGCAACGTATTGTGCAGTCTTAACACCTAAGACAGAGGATAGGCTCGCCTCCAACAGTGGAATGGGTGGGAAACCTTGTTCGAGAAGCCCTCCACCTTGGTGTTTGGGGTGTATATGGACACAGGCGCCCTGAGCGTCCCTGGTTCAGCAGCCGCACCAGACTGGTATGCTTTGATGGCTGGGAAACGGAGCCAGACCGGATCATGGCAGCCAGTATGCTCAGAGAAAAATCTTCCCACCTTGTTGTTTGGTGGAGGTGGAGCCTGTGCCGACTGAATCGTGAGGTTTTTAAAAACTTGCAGCTTTCTTGATGATGCTGGGGAGCACCCACAGCCATGCCTCAATGGTGGGAAGGGATGTGGAGGCTGATATGGTGACCCTGGAAGCTGAGGGCTCACCAGGGAGGGAGGCATAAGGATCGTGGGGCGGGAAGGGGCTGTCCGACTCCTGCCCAGCATCAAATAGCCGTGTCTAGGTCATATTCTGTAGCAGGAAGGATGTTTTCAGCCATAGCTGTGGGAAAAAATTGCTTCTCCTCCAGGGGAAGGAGCTTGCAGAAGTGGCATGGTGAGTCATGCACACAAGAGATAAACCCACTAGCGATACCCTTAAAACGCGAAGCCTATACGAAACAGAACAATAAGGCACTGCAATAAACACGTAGTTTATGTTTACGTTGAACAAATTTTAAGCTGCAATGGAGAAATTGTTAGTTTTTAGCATTAAAACTTAGCTGTGCCTCCCAGTACGTAGTTCGTCCAGGAATTCACAACTCAAACTTCTGATTTTGTGCTTGTGTGACTTTTAACAAAAGCTGCTGTTAAATCCTGGAGGAACTGAGTGGAAGTCTGAGGCAGCTGATGGGGAAATGATCCTTATTTCTCTTACTTGAAACATTCATATATGTTACCAACTGGTTGGTCCAAAAACCAAACCAGCTAGAGACATTTCTACTTCCTTCTGTTAAATACAGTGTTTGTCTGGATTTACTGGTTTTCTTTCTTTTTCTTCCACCTATTGTGTAGTTTGTGATTAAATTAGTATCTCTGAAGCCAAAGTTCTTCACCTGCCTTTTAGTAAAGTTAAAAAAATGTGTGTATGAAGTTTTCTCTGTGGGAAAAACTGGGATAATGAGTCGAATAAAAAGTTAGGACCAGTTTTATTACCTTTACGGGAAAGTGAGCCTCACATACATTGAAATTAATCCTTAACTTTGTGATAATAAATCTAAATAAATTCAGTTTTTGCCACCACGAACAGACATAATGTTACATTAACAGACTAGAGTCTAGAAGTTCATATTTATTTTTATCAAAACAAACGTGTTTGTGTGCCAGACTGAAAAAAAAAACATCCTTTATCCAAAGTTTTCTTCCGTTTTTCCTTCCATCATGTATATTATTTTTCCTTTAACTCTGGTTTAAGTCATGCATTGATCTGTTTTCTGCTGTTTTCTCTGAATGTGATTAAATTAATTTGCACTATTTTTTTTAGATGTAGTAGTAAATAAACTTGTTTATGAACTATACAAACAGTCCAGTTCCAAGGTTTTATTACAGGATAAATAGTTATCTGGTTGTTATCAGGTGAGATCAACAGAAGCACATCATTTATTATATTTAGCAATAAACAACCCCTTTTACTAAATGAAGTCTTTAATTAATTTGAATGTATTTGATTAATAACCAGCAAATATAAAGATCATCTGAGGTTAATTTAACCAGAGTTTTAGATCTGCTGAGGTTCAGATAATTTTCTATGTCCTACCACATAAAACCTTAGAATTTAAAGAGGGACTCTTTCTTTTTCATGACTGAAAAAACAAACTTTTGCATCACTTCCTCTGTGTTTTCAGCTTATCTACGCAATCAGAAACAAACCAAATTGCCAAACAATGTATTTTAAATCATGTTCCTTTATTTTGTAACCATGTGTATTAAAATAAACATGTAAAGTTTTGTTGGATTTTTTTTTTATTTAATAAAAACAAGACTGCAGTTTTTTGTGATCCAGCTGTTAACGTGATTATTTAATATTTATTTGATTATTGAACTGCAGAAGTTTCACACCCTCTAACCAACAACAGCGAGGAAACGATGAGTTCAGTCAGAGGCTACTTCAGGTCCACTGAAACATACAGGAGGTCATTTCTGCCAGAATCCGTCATCCTCCGGTGCAAGACTGTCACTAATATTCGTGTCTAATTAAAAAAATAATAATAAAAAAAAAACTACCACAACATAATTATTTTCCCTCTTGGGACTAATAAAGTATTTTTTAATAAAGTATTCATTCATTCATTTATGTAGCTGCTGCACAGCCTCCACATCTCTAACCCCATTTTAATCATCCAGTCCCACATGCTCTTGCTTTTGAAGGAAATAAAAATTTTATTCTTCAAGGGCCACAAAAATATGCCAGTCCTATAAGACCATGTGTCTCCACAGTTATAATACAGAAAACTTAGCCCACTCTTTCATCACTACATACCTGGCTGTGCTCTTAAAGCCACAGTGCACAGTTACCAAAGGAAAGGATTAGTTTAGTAAAATATGTAAAGGACCAACTACACCAAGTACTTTTCATTTATTTCATATAAGGATTAAAAAAAATGTTCTATAAAAGCGATTTTATCTCAGGTTTCTTCTTTGAATTGGATTGAATTGGACTTTTTCTGGCACCTGTTAGTCCTAGATGTCTGTGTGCAGGACATGATGTTATTTCACAAATAAATGTGTATTTTACTTAGTCGCCCTTCCAGGTGCCTGCACATTATAAAATTCCTGAGATGTGAATGATGTATGTCATTTCTAACTGTACATTCATTAAACACGTATATCAGACCGGCCACAGATGCCATGCATGCATGATGGTGCAGCAAAAATGCTTCTGTTACATCTGCAGTGGTCCAGTAAAATAGCTGGTCCATAACAAATCTTTTAAATATAAAAACCCACTTTAGGTAAAAACTGCAGGATTTTAAGGGCTTAAAAGTACTTCCAGATGACTATTATGAATTGGTGGTGCAATACAAATGAAGTTTAATTGAAAAACATAGAAAGAACCCAAACTGCGTCCTTAGTACAGAACTCTGAGCTTCTTTCTCTCCATCACTAACATCTGCATCTTTTCTTTCCTACTGGATGATTAGATGGAGAGCTGCAGACTCAGTATTTAGGAGTGTCAAACTGCGGTCCTGCAGGTTTTAGTTATTTCCTTGCTCCAACACACCTGATTAAAATCAAATGGATCCAACAGCTTCTTGTCAACTTCTTCGCAATAACCCACTAATTTCAATCAGGTGTGTTAGATCAGGGAAACAATGAAAATCTGCAGGATACCGGCCCTCGTGGACCGGATTTGGACACAGGGTGGATGGATGAGCTCATATCATCCAGTCTTGATGCTTAGCAAGTCCTTAAAACCCCAAACATTCACACATGTACCTGATTCGCCAAAGTTTCAGAGTGAAACAGTCAGTTTATGGGACATGTACAGTCTTCCTTTAACACCATTTCTAGAATCTTAAGTTTTAGGTAAAATGAGGATTATTTATTTAAAAGCCTAAACTTTGAGCTCTGGTATAAACTACTTGTGAATGAAAGCTGCTCTAGGAGGTTTAAGGGAATTTTTACAGGATTGTGACTGCTTGTTTTCATCAGAGGTGGGGAAAAAAAGGAAAATGCAGTGGATTCTGCCCTGGAACAAGTTCCCTGTATACATGCTGACTATGAACTTACACTCGCTGAACCCTGCTCATATTTCTTTCTCAATAACATAATATATATGAGTACAAGTTTTCACTACTTTAATACCATACACATTTACAATAGAGCTGCAGATTAACAGTTAAACAAGTCATACACTGCCCCCTAGTGGATGTAGAGAAGATTACAACTGAAGAAACACCAAACTTCTGCAGAAAGGCACCCAGAGGAAAAAAGCTGTTTTTTTTTATATTAAGAATGCCTGTTTTACAAAATAAAAGTTTTGTTTTTCTGAAGGAATACAAACTTTATCTTAGCTACAAAAGCAAATGGATTCTCATAAACTTGGCTTCCCGTCATTTCTTTACTTCACAGCTGTAAAAGGAAAAATGCTCCAGTGCAGCTAAAGGGTCAATCTGCAAAGTTATACTAATTTCATACTAAGTGACATAACTTTGGCTTATTAGTTTGTTAATGTAGAGCTTTTATAGTTGAATTGTCTCATTAATTCAGAGAATCTGATCAGATTTATTTTTTATGATTAACTTAAAACAGATTTTTCCAAATTCCTCTATTCATAAAAACAAAAATAACTTTGAAACATAGAATTAAACCATAAAACTAACAGTTTTATGTCAAATTCTTTCATTAATTAAACTTTTTAAAATGATCTATAACTAATTAAGTTTTTATGTTATCAGACACTGAGTTTTATTATAAGCCTGACTGACATGTTGATTTGTTCACGTCACACCTGCCAGTGACACTCGTCTGGTAGGCTCATTATACCACTGTCTGATAACATAAGAACTAAATTATCTAGAGAGAATTATAGACACTATGGACTTAATTGGATTAAAAAAGTATCTTGTTACATCAGAGATTTCAGCTGTTTTATATATATATATATACAGAAAAAAACAACATTTTAAAAATCTCATCAATTCTAAAAAAGGAATTTCAGGAAAACTGGATTTTTAAAAATGGAAAATAATCATAATTAATAAAAAACTACATTTTTGTCAAAGCAATTTAATTAGATCAGAACCCCCCTCCCTTTTTTTTTCAAAATAAATGTAATACATTTCGATAAATGCCTCCCTATGCCTTAAAAATTTCCCCATAGCATGATAACACCACCATCCTGCTTCAGGCTTGGCACGGTATGGAGCAGCTGATTGCTGGTGCTTCGTTGTTTCTTTCCTCTTGGGTCTTTTTTTTCTCATTGAAATTAGTATGTTATCTATTTTTCTGCTCCAGTTTATGTTTGTCCTGACATCCAGCTACAGAAAATCCTATAAAATCTGTTTATGTCGTCATTGTGGGTTGTTAACTGTAAAGTATCACCAAATTTAGAAAAGCAAATGTCCTTGTTTTATTGGTAAACAACTGAAATAAACTAAATTTTATTAAATTAACAACAATAAAGCAACGCTGTATTCTCTGCACATTCATCTGACCTGCATGATTCAGCCTGAAAACCAGCTGAAACCAGTCTCTGACCCCTGAGGTTAACCTTAGGAACATTGACAGAAATCCAAAGCCTTTTTACAGTGACAGAAAATGAGGATTCATCATGGCTAAACGTTCCTTTACAAGTGTTGGTTCGATCTGATACTGCAGAACTTCTCAGGAGCCAGTTTCAGGTGAGGCTCCAGATGACGGTGACCATGGCCATGAGACCATTTAGAGCAGCAATCCCATAACTCATGTGGAAACCGTGGGCGGATTCATTTCTGGAGGAAACAGATATTTATTATCATCTGGTACAAACAGCCCTCTGATACAGCTCCACTGGTACATCCACATGTTTTACCTGAAGCTGAGCAGGGTCAGAGGTGATGAGGACGTCGTCCCAGGCTGGTAGGAGTCCAGATAGGTGAGAGTCCAGGATAAGACGCAGCAGATGATTCCTGCCAACACTGACAGCACCAGGACGCTCCAGAAACCTGAAAACCCACTTTCATTATGTCTCATGATGGACAGTCCTCAGACTACCGGAACCAGAACCAAATATCTGAGCAGAACTCACCCAGCATCCTCTGCTCAGCACCATCCTCTGCTGTCACTCTTCCTGCTCGCAGCTCTGAAATATCGATCATCGATCAGATCGACAGATTTCTGATCAAACCTATTTTGAGGTAACATGAAGAGCTCCCACCTTTGAGGACCGGGTACAGGAGCGCGCACACGCAGCCGACCGCGGCCACGGCTGCACCGGAGACCACAACCGAAGAGACGACCTGGAGCCATGGTTTGGAGCCCCTCTGCGCTGTCCTCGCGCTCCCAGACATCACCTACGTAGTTTGAAGAGACCAGAACCCGTCCTGGTCTGAGATTCAGCTGGAAAAACTCTGCTGACTTTTCTTTATCAAACACGAGACAAAATGTGGATTTATTGGGAATTCTAAGAAAAATTAACAATCTGAGTTTCAGAAGAATCAGCTACACCCGTTTCTTCCCGAGCGGAGCACTTCCGCAAACAAACTTGTCCCTCTTGAGTTTCCGTCACTCAAAGTTATAGAATTTTATCTCATTTCCATAAAGGAAACCATATTTAGAAAGAAAGAAAGAAAGAAAGA
>CM047998.1:8223758-8234887 GCA_026261665.1 Melanotaenia duboulayi
CCTCGCACGGGGACTGTGGTCTCATAGAAAGCTAAAGTGGAAGATTTGGTTACGGATACATGGATGTCTCCGAATTTTCTTGGAATAAATAATGGCTCAGCGTGATTTTAGAAAAACTCCCTGGAGGAGCCTCACCTGTACAGCACGTTGTCTAAATCCATGTTTGTGTTTTCAGGTATAAGAAGAACATCAAAGCCCTTTACATTGTCCATCCAACCATGTTCATCAAGACTCTGCTGATCCTCTTCAAACCAATCATCAGGTATTATTTTTATTTTTTTAAATCATCAGACTTTCTTGGCATGTTAAGAATGTTGCCACATTCAGACCAGATCCCAGCCTTTCTCATGCAGGTTTAAACAGTTTAACGTAGTATAAATGATGTTAAGCTGAATATTTAAAGCTACCTGATATATAAACTGGTAACTTGTGTAATTCATTAACATATATACAGGGCTTCGGCTCTACAGGACTTTCAAAATCCTGCTGCTGAACAATGGCTGTTATGTTTTCTTACTCAGCAGTTATCAGTTCCTCTGATAAGAGGACAAAGCTAAAAATAAAAAATGTGAAGCTTTCAACATTTCAAACACAGACATGTACAATCCTCTGCAAGAAAAGCTTTACTTCTACAAACACTGACAAGAATTATGGATCAATAGAAAAAAATTTAATAATTCAGTTGTGAGGAAAACCTTCACGAGTCTAAATATGCAAATAAGTTTTATGAGTTTAACAAGCTGCTCATAAGATGAGTACAACCAGAGAGCCGGCAGTGAAACAAAGTTTATAGTCCAGCTCAGAGTGTGAAAAGAAATGTTGGTCTATCATGTCTAACTTTTAAAGCGATAAAAAACATACAGGTGGACCGAGGAAGGAAAGTCAAACTATATGACTGGAAATGGAAATGTTCTACCAAAGAAATGAAAAACAAAGGTGAAGAGAAAGGAGGTGTGAGTAAACTGTAAGAAAGCAGCTGAAGGAAATGAGATTTCATCCAGAAAAGCCAAATATAAACGTCCGCTAACAACGAACAGAAGAAAAGCAGCGTGAAGCGGGTTAGAAGCGAGTGTGGAAGCGAACGATTGGACGGAAATGATGCTGAGCGATGAATCGTCCAGCTGCGCTGGACACGGATTCCAAGCTGGAACTTTGCTTTCATGGAAAACCAGGAAGACTTGAGAGAGATGAGTGTGTGAAGAAAAGTTTTTCACCATTGTTGATACGTGTTTGAGATTCAAGCTAAAAAAAAATAAACATTTAAAAAGCTTTTCTTTTTTTTCTAAATTACTAAAGGACACAAAATTCTATTCTTTAAGGAAAAAAGTCATTTTTTCACTTTTTTTTCTGATTCCATCAATCAAAAAAAAAAAAAAAAAGAAGCTTCAGGCTTTTCTTCAACATGGCTGGAAAACTCGACCTTAATCCGAGGTCAGATTTATTTATTCAGGTTTTCCCATAAAGAATCCAGGCTGTTAGAAGAACCAGAGAATTATTTACACACAGTTGTATGAATCCGTCATATTTTCTTTCTACTTGATCTAAAAACAGCTACAGGATTTAATATTTTCTAAAAAAAAAAAAAAGTTTGTTGTCATACTTGTTTTTATTTATTAAAGACAAAATCTGAATGAACAGCAGTGACGAGTTTTTCCTGGACTCGTCCGTAGTTCAACTTTCGGTCTTACATCAGGATCTATTTTTACATCAGTTAACTAATAAGCGTCCAGTCCTTTAAACTGCAGCTTACTACTGTATGTTTTTATTTTGTTCTTGTCTAATTAAAGAAACATTTGCATTCACTGGAAAAAAAGCTCTTTTTCTGACTTGATTAAATCATTTTAAAATAAAAATATCTTTATTTAAAAAAAGAATTAAGTGGCTAAATCTAATTCAGAAAAAGCAACAGATTTTTGTCAAATTATCTGGTTATTCCAGAAAAACTGAGCTTTTTATTCAATAGTTTGTAAAACAGGATTTTGTAAAAACTTGTTTGCTTTTGGTGGATTGTTTGTGTTTTCTATTTAGAGGAAAGCCGTTTTAAAGCAGAGTTCGGTTGTAAATGAAGCTCTTCCTGCGTTTTAGTTTTAAGTTCGGCCAGAAGATCAACTACGTGAGCTACCTGAGCGAGCTGGAGGACGTGGTGAAGTGTGAGCAGCTGGTGATTCCTGCTCGGGTCAGAGAGTAAGAGCCCGTATCTTCATCCACATTTCATTTTGCTGACACTTACATTCAGTAATGAGGTGTTTATTTACCTATAAAATCTTCTCCTTGTCAGGTACGACAACAAACTGAAAGCATCTCTGAAACCAGCCGCCCAGCCTCCCACATCTCCTCCCCGAAGCCCCCCTCTTCCCGACCAGGTGTTCGGAGTTTCACTCTCACTGTAAGTCACTGCTTTCCTTCCCAGCTGACAAATAACTGAAGTTTCTGGTTGAAGCTTCTTGTTCTCATGTGTGTTTTGGGTCACAGGTTGAGACAGAGGACTCCAGATGATGATCTGGTTCCCGTGGTGATGAGAGACACCATCAACTTCCTCTCAGAACAAGGTGATCCAGACAGAACCAGCTGGAGAACATCCATCTTGACGTAATATCTGTGTAACCTCCATGTTCTGATCTGATCTGTGTGCATCTGTCAGGTTTGGAGATTGAGGGGATCTTCAGACGATCGGCCAACGTGACCCTGGTGAAGGAGGTCCAGCTCAAGTATAATTCAGGTACAGTCCGCCGCTCTCACTTGGATCTCACTAATCCTGTTCCTGGAAGGAGAGGATGATTTCCCCTTTTGTGCTTTTTAGGCATCCCAGTAAGTTTCCAAGAGATGGAAGACGTCCACCTGGCTGCTGTGATCCTGAAGACGTTCCTGAGGGAACTTCCTGAGCCTCTGCTCACCTACCAGCTCTACAACGACATCGTCAACTTCGCCTGTAAGTTCAAGACGCTTGCGGGTGAGCGTCCAAGATAAATGCTGCAGGTTTAGTCCGACTCGGGAAAAGAGGGCATCCTAAATTCATCCAGACTTCCCTATCACAAAAGCAGTCACACATCAGTTGCCATGGAGACTGGCAACCGATAACAGCCAGGCTTAGTTAATGCTGGACTTGTTTTTCTCTCCCAGTCAGGAGTAACTCCACACAGAAAGGACTCTTTGTACCCAGTCTCGCAAATTACTGGTCAACTATATGATTACACTGTGATCATCATTGTCAACTTGCTTCTATTTCCAGTTTCTGGATTTCCAGGTCCATCTTCGTCAGTTTTTTTTGGGGAATAATAATCTCCGTTTCCTGCAGCTGAAGCAGTTTTTGCAGATGTGTGGTGACGAACATCTGGCCACCTGTTAACTTTACAGCACGTGGTTACCTTTCCCTTGATCAACTAATCCTGTTAATGTTATACTTTCACGTTCTATCCTTCCTCTATCATCATCATCGCTTTTTCTTTACTTCCAGATTTGCCGCTGTAGTTCTGCTTTTACGTATTAACGGCCGAGTGACTCAGCTTGTGCTCTTCCTCTACCTACCTAACATGATCATCAGGAGGAGGAAACGTCCTCCTTCGCTCTCTGAATTCTGCTTTTGTTGAACCCTGTGTTTCATCCTGGTCCTCTTTGTTTTGTCCTGCAGCCGTATCCAGTGACAACCAGGTGGAAGTGATGAAAACTCTTTTGGAGTCTCTGCCAGAGGAGAATTATGCATCGCTGCGATACCTCATCACGTTTCTGGCTCAGGTACAGCTGCCGGTCCCCACCTCCTCCTAAGGGCCTGCTTACATGCTCTCACCTGTCCGTTACAACGTGTCCTGTCTGTGTTGTAGGTGTCAGCCAACAGCGAGGTGAATAAGATGACCAACAGTAACCTGGCCGTGGTGTTCGGCCCAAACCTGCTGTGGGGGCGGGACGCCGCCATGTCACTCAGTGCCATCGGCCCGATTAACAACTTTACCAGAACCCTGCTGGACCAGCAGCATCTGGTCTTTCCTTAATCCCCCTCCTGCCGCACCGAGACCTCATTAGAGACCTCGCTCTCCCCTGCAGCATTTAGACTTAAACTCACCTCCGCTCTCGACCAATCCGGACCAGCAGTCGCCTCCGTCTGCTTTTCTAATCAAATAAAAACAACTTTTTCTTTCTGTGTTGTTGGGATAAACGTTAAATTATCCCTCCAAACAACTGATGGCACAAAAAGCAGCAGCTAATTATCAGTCCTTTCATTCAGAGTCCAGACTGCATCTGATCCAGTCTGGTTTTTTTATTTGTTCCTTTCTTATATTTAGTTTCGTAACTTNTGCATCTGATCCAGTCTGTTTTTTTTTTTATTCTTTCCTTTCTTATATTTAGTTTCGTAACTTCACTTGAATATATTACTCTTCTCTCGCATCCATCACAGTGTCTTCCAACAGATTCTCTGATTGGTCGGCTCCATTTACCAGAGTTTCCCCAGCAACCGTTCGGTGGGATTATGGGACCACCTGTGAGTGAAGGGTTAATAGAGAACACTACAGTTTTGTCACATGGTTTAAGCTCCCATCCCCTTCCAAACTTCCTGTGTTTGTGTCCGATGTCGCGGTCCTGCCTGTCAGTCAGCAGTGATTCCTTCTTTTCTCCGTATTTTTGTTACGTGCCTTTTTTTTTTGTTTTTTAAATTAGTGCCAAAAGAAGTTTTCCTCACAAACATTACCAAACGTCTTCTAGGCTGAGGAATCTGAGCTAAAGAGAGGGTGAGGTTTGAGTTGATAGACTCAGGTTAACTCGTGAACGTGGTACTAAATCGTGTGGACAATCGCTAAAATGCTGGACCTGGTTTAGGAGGTGCATTCAGATTCTGGACTTCCTTTCTGTGGGATTCCTAAATGAAACGGTAAGCTATGGTTGTGGGTACCAAGTTTTTAGAATCGCATCTGTAAATCCTGCCTCTGATACGTCGTCAAAGTCCATCATACTGTATGTTAAAGCCTCCGTAGTGGTGCAGCTTTATGTGTGATGTGGTTTTCAGTTCTTATGTTCATCCTACATGTAGCACAGAAAGCTAAAGTTTGTTTGTTTTCTTATCTTTAGTTGCCTTATATATATTTTTTTATGAATGATGTGCCACTAATGGAGTTTGTCCAAGTTCTTTAAGGCTGAAATAATCCCCACGAGCCCTGCAGCATGTGCACTCTTCGCTGTGGCGTCCGCCAGCAGTGTTTTTATGTGCGATTGGCTGCGGTCGTTTAACTCCTGTTTCCAGTGTTTTCCTCAGCCGCCATATTGAGGATACGTGCATGATGTTCAGTGCAGGGTTGGAGAGATGACAGCAGGTTTGGATCAAATTCTGGTTCAAGAACAGGGTCTTGGTTTTGGTGTTTCTTGTTAACACTAGTGCTGTCGGTGTGATTTGATGCTAGTAGCTTCCCACTACATGTTCCAACATGTTTTCATTCCTTCTCCATTTCCTGTCATTGTTTCCCTGGATGTTTAGTTTGTCTGCAGCTGTCATGCTGTACTGTTTCCAAAGTGTTGAATATTTACTTCTGTCTCCAACGAGCGCATCCAAAGTGACAAGTTTTTTTTTTTTAAAAATCATCAGAAAGCAGCAGCTTGAAGTTATCGTTGTGTTTTTATACGATTTAAGAGGTTTGGGTTTAAATTCGACCCTCGTGACCCCGATCAGCTGTTTCCTTCCTGTAGCTGGTCAGTTTTCTCCAAAGTATTGACAGTGGATAAATATTTGTGTTGTAACGTTGCGGTAATATGAATATGATGCGTCTAAAAAAAACACCAAACTGTAAGAAATTTTAGTTTGAACGGAGCTGAAAACAAAAACAACAAAATATTCTCAGATGTTTACTTGTTGTGATTTCAGATCGTGTCTTATTGACATGAAGTTGATGTATAAATGGTTGTGTGTAGGTGTGTGTTTGTATGTTAATGCTGACTCCACTGAATTTAAATGTCAAACTTTTGGGCTTCAAATATGTTCTCTATTTTTTAAAAATAAGGATGAATAAATAAAAATAATAAACAGAGCCCGTCAGCTGAGGTTAATGTGTGATTATATTTTTTTCTTATTATTTAAACTGTAACATAAAAGAAATTCTTTCTGAAAGAAGACGTATAGAAATAAAAAAAAAAAAAAGAAACCAACTCAAACTGGTTTCTTCTCCAATTATTAAATAATAAAGAAAATCTTTAAATCTTTAGATTTTGACAGCAGCAATATATGTGTGTGTGTGCGAGTGTGTATGTGTGTGCATGCTTGTGCCTTATTTGTGTCNGAAACCAACTCAAACTGGTTAATTATTAAATAATAAAGAAAATTCTTTAAATTTTGACAGCAGCAATATGTGTGTGTGTGTGTGTGCGAGTGTGTATGTGTGCATGCTTGTGCCTTATTTGTGTCCCCCTAGTGGTCATGTGATTTACCATCAAAGTGCCGGTGTCGACATAGATTAATATAAATCGATGCTCTCAACAAAGCCTGGTCGTCATGACAACGGAATGCAGAGCAGCCTGTCAACAGGCGGAAAACGCACTCCTGGTTTTGCTGAGCTCAGCTGTAATAGATGATCACAGGACTGAGAATTCAACATAACTACAGCGCCAATTCCTAAAGAGGTGGGATGCTGTGGAAAATGTCGATATAAACAGAATGCAGTGATTTTATTCTGAACATAAACAACATAGTGTNCCGTGTTTTATTCTGAACATAAACAACATAGTGTATGGTGAATTTGTCCTCATCCCCAACGTACAGAGATT
Source organism: Melanotaenia duboulayi (assembly GCA_026261665.1). Lineage (NCBI taxonomy): Eukaryota > Metazoa > Chordata > Actinopteri > Atheriniformes > Melanotaeniidae > Melanotaenia > Melanotaenia duboulayi. The sequence goes on from CM047998.1 coordinate 8,230,500, forward strand.
CCTCCTGATTCTCTGAATATTTTACTGCTATACACTGTAGATGGGATTTTCACAGTCTTCATAATTTTATGTTTAACATTTCTTTGAAATTGTTGTCAGTTTGTCTCAGATTAGTGAACCTCTGTCCGTCTTTCCATCTGAGAGGCTCTGCCTCTCTGAAGTGCTCCTTTTATACCCGGTCATGTTACTGACCTGTTGCCCGTTCACCTGATCAGTGGTCAAATTCTCCTTTAGTTGTTTTTGGTTGTACCATTTACTTTTCCAGCCTTTTGTTGCCCCCGTTGAAACTTACAAACATGTTGCTGCAGTTAGATTCAGAATGAGTTCAGATCTTCCATGAAACTTTAAAATGTCTCAGTTCCAGCCTCTGATATGTCGTTCATGTTCTACACAGCATCCCAATGATCTTTGGAATTGGCGTGATAAAACATCCATAACAGCTGAGGAGGAATAACGAGCTGTTATAGTGATAATCCTCATTTTGTGAAAGTAAAATAGAAATTCTGGGACACAAGGTTGCATTCACGCTTCTTCATTTCCATATTTTTCTTCTCAATTTTCATCCCAATTCAGTGGATTATAACTCAAAAATCCCCATCAGGAGAATCTAACTTTTCTTTCTCTATCTTAAAATTTTATCTTCATCAAGTGCAATTTCTGTCAAGCCACTCTTTGTCCTCAGTTCTGTGATCGATTACGGCCTTAATCTATGGATCTTTTGTACTGTAATTGCCGTCATGGTGACTGTGATCAATACATCCATGGTAGGAAGTTCTGGTTTGAGTTTTAGTGGAGAAGTTTGGTTTCCATGCTGGAATATTGATACCTGGTGATCTTAACTGTTGTTTCTTCCTTTACTTTTCATATCCAGTACTGTGGGTTTTGGTCTTATTCATGTATGAAAAAGGTAATATGCTGTAATCTTGATGTAAGCAACCAATAAATGTTGAGTGTAAACGTTTGCTTCACTGTTATCAATCGTTTCAAATCACACTACGGCAAGAAAAGAGAACAAAGTTAAGGTACTAAAGAAGCTAAGTATGTATTACCATATAGTTTTGACTCTACCATCTGAAATGGAGACTGATTTCAGCTCCACAACCAAAGAAGAAAAGAAATTAATTTAAATTGCTTGGCTGAGACTAATGCATCTGCTCATAGCACCATGACCACTGATTTCATGCATGTCTATTTATTTTGGATGGTAGAATTGGAAAGGTGGACCAGTAGTCACAGTTTTTAGTTTTTAGTTGAGTTTTATCCACTTTTCATCACAGAAAAAAGTAAATTCAGCATCCGAACTTCTGTCTGGTAGATTCTGTTTCACATTAATGCCCAAATACGTCTGACGTCTCGATAAACAAGTGTAGAAAATAGTTGCTGTATTTATTGGGCTCAGCAGAATTTGTTTACTCCATGAAAAGTAAAAATGGTGCTTTATAAATAAACCATATTTAGATCTCTTCTGCATCATTAGCTTTACTTATTTAAGAAAAGGAGGGGTGTTAATGCACCTGCAGCCTGATTTAGCTCATGACCACCGTGTTTTTCCACCACCATTTTTAGAGAATAATGGAGGGAAAAGCTATTACTTTGTGGCATCCACCCTAGGATTAATCATGGAGCTTTGTGATGGACTGACGATCTGTCCTGACCTCTCACCTGTTAGATGCTGGGTTAGGTCCAGCTTCCTCGGGACCCTGAACTAGATGAAGCGGTATAGATAACGGATGGATGGATTAATCATGGAATCATCACTCTATCAAAATGTTCTTTGACTTGATTTTAAGGTTTTATGGGAGCTGAAATGTAATTTAAAGCTCACTAGGTGGCACACTCACTGCAAACATCACCCAAACCACACACACTGATTGAATACGTGCATGTGACCCCTCTTTCCTGATTTTCCCATTAATGCCACAGAAACAGTGAAATGTAGGATTCTTGGTTATGATACCAAATATCAACCGGAATCATGACTCCAGGTCCTTAAAACTTTATTAATTATTTCTACACTGATAATTACAAACAGCACCTCAAAAGTCCAAAAGATTATTTAAATCTTAAACTCTACATTAGTGGTGTCTTCGTTAATATTCACCTGTAATAACATCCATGTCACATCTGCTGCTCATACGTTGGAGTGTTACATAATCTCTGACAAACCAAAACAACACCTGACCAATGAAAAAAGGTGGAGTTTTCTGGGGTTTAGTTTGGGGCTCATAAGCAAAGTACAATGGTTAGCAAACCTCATCGGCTCATATTTTATTCCTAGCAGAACATAAACCACATATCAGACATAAACTGAGACATTTTACCATGTCATGGAAAATATGAGCTGATGGCAGCAAGACATCTGTAAAAAGTAGTTCCAGGATGATGTTCAGCATCATGTAGCATCTCCTCTTCTTTTAACATGTCTGTGAAGGGTCAGGCCAGGCAGGCCAGTTCAGCAGCCGGACTCTTCTCCTGTGAAGCCATGCTGGTGTGATGGATGCAGGATGTGGTTCAGCATCGTCTTGCTGAAATCTGCAAGGTCTTCCCTGAAAGAGACGTTGTCTGGATGGGAGCAGATGTTGCTCTAAAACCTCCATGTACTTTTCAGAATCAATGGACCTTCACAGATGTGGAAGCTGCCCATGCCATAGACACTAATGCAGCCCCATCCCATCATGGATGCAGCTTTTCACCTGTCCACTGATGATCATGGAGCCCTGTGATGGACTGGTAACCTGTCCAGGTGAACCTGCCTCTCACCTGCTAGATGCTGGTTTAGGTCTAGCTTCCATAACTGACACTTAAACTGGATGAAGCGGTATAGATAACGGATGGATGGATTACTCATGGAATCATCACTCTATCAAAATATTCTTTGGCTTATTTTAAGGTTTTATGGGAGATGAAATGTAGTTTGAAGCTCACTCGGTGGCATGTGAAATGTAAAGCAGGTGAAAACTAAAGCTGCACCTGATGTGAGGAAAACATCACTTCTAAACATAGAGCAGTGAACTCATTCTGTGTGCAGCTGAAAGAAAGAATGTCCCAGTCAGCATTTTTTTCCCTTTTTGGTCAGAGAGAGCAAATGAATGTGAGAAGGATTTAATCATTTAAGCCCGACTCCCACAGAAGGGTGTGGTGGTACTTTTCCATCATCCAGAGGACATGTCCACCTCCTGGAGCATCCACTGCAATTTGATTCTCCCTCTCCTCACGTTTCCTGGTGTGTGTACATGTCTTGTACATGGAAAGGTTTTGATGTTACTACAAACAGTATTTGTGCTGGTAAAAAGACCTGCATGCACGTGAGGCTGCAGTGAAAATGTGAAGTGATACTTTAGACTTAATGACACGAAAAACATGTTAATTATCCTTATAACTGGTGCTCATGCATCCCATCAGCACATATATGTATTTACATACTATAAGCTGTAGATTAGTCTCATCATAATCAGTTAAAATAAAGTGTACACACAGCTGAGAATACTCTAAAGGTGAAGGTGAGCACTCAAAGGACACAACTCCTGCAGCAATCCTCATTTCCTGGTTCACTGCTCAGGTGATCGGAGGGGGCGGGGCTACTGCTCCCTTTCTAACATGACTGTCAGAGGAAACATGACAAAGACACAGCAACAAAGATCAGATTGTGTGTCTGTATCTGTTTCCACAGCATGTGGAGTATCCACAGCGCAGCGAGGCATCAGAACCACTGAAAAAGAGCTGAGTCAGACTCTACTCAGCCAGTCAGCAGAATGGTGCAGGTGTAGCAGCCTGAATGGAAAGAAGGAAGCAGTTGTAAGAAAAGGGGCTGGACATGAAGCAGGAAGAGGAAGGCAGGAAAAAGTGCAATGTTCTGCAGGGACAAGGTGACTCCTGTGTAGGACGGAGCTGCTCATGGGTAGACCTGAACAAAGCCTGCACTCCTCTGCAGGGGAAACACCATTTAACTGTTTCCTGGCACATTTTTACCAAAGATTAAAAACACAGAGCTCATCGTGTTACAAATGTGACAATGACCATTACTATTTTGTTAAAGCTTTTATTATATTTAAGTAAAACCTCAAACCATCCACAGAATAAAACCAATTCAAAGTCCATTATTCATTAGACTTTTCTTTGTTGCATCATTCACAAACTATGTTAAATTTTAAAAAACTGCAGCACTGATGATTGATTTTGTTTTCCTCTTTTTATTCCCGTTTATGTTCATCAGAAATCACCACTGACCTGCTGCAATAAGAAGCAAGAAGCAACAGAGAAGACATACAGCTTATATATATATGTTCTTACAACTATATGGTTGACCATGCATATATTTTATATATGAAACTAGAAGCACCAGCCATTGTAATTTTTAAATTAAAAGCTCTAATGGCAAAATGATCCCT
>CM047998.1:8249622-8268698 GCA_026261665.1 Melanotaenia duboulayi
TAAATGTGTTGCTGTCTCTCATCAGCATTTTGCTGCATGGATATGAGAAACTTTAGTGTATTCTTCAGGCAGCAGTGAAATAACTGCTGCATGTGTTCACTTAATCATTTATTTACTTCACACTTTCTCACCCTTAAACAGGATGGAGTGACCATGAGAGTCTTTGCAGTCTGTGTCTTGTACAGAGTGCTAATGATGTAAGTAGTAATTAACCTTCATTAGGTCTGAGTGGATTTTCTGAACCACGCTGGCTTTACTCCCCATCAGACTTTATGACTGTTACTCTGGTAGCTCCTTGTATTTTTAGACAAATACTGTTATATCAAAATAAAATATATTTCCTGTTTCATTGAAAATTTGGTTTCCATTGGTGTAGAACAGCCGTCTTGTCCTTGAGGTGATATTTAAAGGTAAAACCCCCATGTTTAAAAAGTCAGGCAGTTCACACCTTTACACCCATGTTTATGTTAAAACAAATGCAAGCAGCTCATCAGACCCTGCTGAGCAGCTCTACACATGCATACACAAACGCACACACCACTCACACAGCCAGGCAACCGTGCAAAACGGAAGGATACGCATGATAATGTGTAATCTGCATTGAGTGAGTGTGCAAATGAGAAGAGGGTTTCCTGACAGAAATCTTAAGTCACCCTCAGATTTAACAGGTTAAATGTACAATTCTCAGGTGTGTGTACTGCAGCAACTCAGGACACCCGCGGAGTTAAGCTGGAAACAGTTAGCTGAATGAACTGACTGGGAATGAAATGACTGTATTGTTTGTGGAGTAATAACTGTTTTAGTGGAACCACCACCACTCCCAATTGTAGGTTTGTTCTCTGTAATCTGGTCTGCAGTGATTTAACCTGAACTGTCATGGTGACTTACAAATCTGTAGCTACACACAGACCCCTAACAGACAGAAAATATGTTGGTTTGTGCTCTTGTGTTGTCTTTTTCGGTGGATCTGGGCTGGTTTTGTTTTGTTTTCCTGTGTCTCATGTGGCTATTATAAGCAATTTTAAAGTTTTCCAGTTTTATTCTCTTTCTTGTGCATCAATCTCTAAATTAAGAAGAAATCAGGACATAAATTCAAATTATTATTATTATTATTATTATTATTATTTAAAGTTAACAGAGGTTTAGGCAGTGAGTTTCTTTTAACTCAGTCAGACCTGCAAGCCTCAGCTTGGGCTTACGTACTATAGAACGTCTGCATCTTTATGCTTCTTTTCTTACGCTTCTAGACGTTTTCTAACGTCACAGCTACGCACGGCTTCTCAACTCCCCTAATTGGCCGCGTCCGCTCCGCCCTACCGGTAGGTAACTTGTTGAGAGTCTACGGGCGGAGTCTGGTCTGTGATTATAAAGGGAAGCCCCCCCTCATCGGATTCACCCCCGTTACCTCTCCTACAGAGCCTGCCTGGCCAGGAGCAGCAAGAGAGAGGGAGTCCGCCGAATAAGAAAAAAAAAACTATTTGTTTTAGTGGACCTTAGTCAACATGCCTTCAAATAAAGACGATGGCGGATGGAAGAAGTTTCTGTGGGATTCGGACAAAGGAGAGCTGCTCGGCCGTACGGGGGGCAGTTGGTGTGAGTATGTTTGTCAACTAGCCGGCTTTTTCCCCCCTTCCTTTTTAAAGGGGGGTATTGAATGGTCAGCGCGCGCTCTCGCTTGTAGAAGTGCGCACCGTTCGCCTCGCGCCTCAAACCACCTGTTTGATTTGACTTTGCGGCTTTTAGGCTGCGAACGTTTTGTGTCATTTTGTGCCAGATAAGTTTGACTCCATCTCCGTCTGTGAACGCAACCCAGTCCACGCATGAATTAGCTTGATTTAATTGTTACTGAAAGGCCCAGCGGCGGTGAAATTTCTGTTTATTTTATGCTCCCTTCGTGCTGCGTTCAGGTGCCCATTGTTGATGCAGGACGCATCGACACTGCGGAGATAACGGTCGGAGCACAGCAGCTGTTTGTGTTGTTGGGCAAAACGTCAAGTTGTCTGTTAGTAGTCACAGAACTGGTGGTTAAAGGGTTAAAAATGCATCATAGTCCAAGGTGAGTCAAGGTGACAAGGCCTGCTCGTAAACGGAGAGAAGACCATCGATCCGTGTCGGGTTTCTCTGATCAGATGTCACTGTAATAAAACGAACAATACCGCTGATTAACTTGCTCGACCTTTACTTCTCTAGTTTCTCCGGCAGCGGAAGTGCGCATGCCCGTGTACTTTTCCCTTTCCCTTCAATGTCACATCTGTCCAGTCTGGCATCGACATCAAACACCTGGAGTGAAAAATAACTGTGCTTGGGCTCCGGTGGTTTAAGCGGCCGCTGCTGGAGCTGGTCGGACTGATGTTCGCAGCTCTGAGGGGTCACTTGTCCTTCTGAGGTCACCTGAAAGTGCTGATGCGTGTGGGAATGTGGCATGCGCAGTGCTGCGCTTGAAGGTTGTGATTTAAATGGCATCCGGTCCGGGATGGAACCACCTGGATAATTATTAGTTTTATTCCACAAACTGGAGGATAGATGATCCTTTTTATTATAATTATGATCCTGTGGCTCTTCCTCCTGGAAGCTGTGTGATTGAATGAGTTCAGCTTGTTGTGACCTGATGACTTTGCTTCATGCAGCAAAAGAACTGAAGATGAAGATGAAGGACATTTACACTTCAGCCATGTTTATTGCTTCTCAGCATAGATGATAAAGCTGCACTAGATTTAAAACTGAATTGGTATAACCTGGGTCCCCTTTTCTTAAAAAAACAAAAGCTTAGCAGCTGTTTTGACAGCTGTAATAACTGATTTATGCAGTTTATCCTCCTTTTGTCTGCATACTTATTTAAACTGTGGTTGCTGAAGGAGTGTTTTACTGTAAACACTGGATCTGTAATTTGGTTAAAGCTCTCTGGTGTTAGTTCCCATGAGGCTTCTTTAAAATGATCTTTTTCTTTTATTTATAAAATCATTTTCTTTTTTCATGTTTTTTCCTCTTGCTGAAAAGTTCTTTCCAGCTCTAAATGGCGGGTGTGGTTTTGCTGGCTTTGCTCACTAAAAGTTGTAAGAACTTTCAGAAAAAAATATTCTTATTATTTATTCTTTTTCTAATGCAGAACTTCTTGATTTAAATAAACCTACAATAAATAATTTTTTTTAGATAAAAACTATTTTCCTGATTTAAGTTTTTTAAACGTGACCTACAATAAGTATAACTTTTAATTATAAAAAATTATTTATTTATTAATGCACTTTATTTATTTTGTAGATTATGCAGAAATTCCTAAATTTTAGTTTGAAGAAGTGACAGTAAATTATACCACAATAAATATATGTTTTTATTTAAAAAAATATTTATTAATTAATTTAATTTATTTTTAATTAATGCAGAACTTCTTTGTCAGTTTTTAAAAAGTGGCCTACAAAAACTCATTTTTATATAAGAAAATAATTAATTTATTTTCTAATTAATGTGGAGCTTCTTGATTTTAAGTTTTAAAAAGTGACCTGATAAAATTATGATTTTTAAATTAAACAGCATTTATTTATTTTCTAATAAATGCAGGCAACTTGATTTAAATTGGGGGGGAAAAGTGATTTACATTTACTATAATTAAAACTTTTTAAATATTTATTTCCATTTCTCTTTTTGTGTTAACTTGGATGTTTTCATTTAAAAATCAAGATGCGTTTTATTGTCCTCTTTTTTGTCTTGATTTTGAAGTGCTGTACTTCACAAATAATTTAAAAAAAATGTAAAAAAAAACACACCAGTTCCTTCTTTGCAGACCAGTAAGCTAGTACACTGGTCTGTTGATCAGCTCGTTGGATGAATAAAACACATCGCTGGGAGCCACAGCCAGCCATGACCTGATGAAGTCCTATTTTGTAAATTTGTCATGTGAAGTTTAAGCTTTTTATGCCTTGTTCGTGATCTCTGTCGGTTGTTTTCTTTTTAACTTAAAGCAAGTTTCAGAGGCTCGTTGGACTGAATCACCCGTTAAATGTGAACTACAAGCCGTTCCTGTAGTAGTGAGTCCAGGTGATTTCAGCTTTTCATGAAGTTGAAAGTTCGCTTGTGAAAAATGACCATAAAGCACAGCGAGTACACTTTGTTCATTGTGTAGCTTATCAGCGTTTGTGGCGTTGCTCAACGGGAATGCAGCCGTGAAGGTGACCTGCTCGTAAAGAATCCTGCAGCCTTTTATGCCTCTTTACGTTAATGGATCCCGTTTCCTGCAGCTTTTCCTTTTTGTTGCTGTATGCTGACACTTTCTTTATCTTTATCTTCCCCACAGTCAAAATCACGGTGTTCTATGTCATCTTCTACGGCATTCTGGCCGGTATCTTCATCGGCACCATCCAGGCCATGCTGCTCACCCTGAGTGAATACAAGCCCACCTGGCAGGACAGAGTCGCCCCACCCGGTAAGAATCTATATAAAAAAAAAAGAGAAATATAAGCTGAGTTGTTGTAATTTTACACACTCATGCACACCTCGTGGATCAGGAGGAGCCGTCCTGCTGAGCTTGCTGGTTATTTTTCGGCAGTCTCAGTAAAAATTCTTGTATATCAGACCCTGATGAAGTAGCTGGTTTTTCTGTGGATAGTCAGAGGACAAGATGCTTACTTTGTATATGTAATCAGCACTTCATTTATCAGCTCATCATGGTGCCAGAGAAGGTTTCCCAGTGTGTGCACACGTGGCCTGGTTTCCATGGCAGGCATGGCCATTTGGGGTTTACCAGGCCGAGCAGAGTGTGTGAACAATAACCAGCTGAATGAGGCCTTTTTTTTTTTTTAAACCTGTCCTGTCCTGCATCATGACAGCAGCATGGTGGTCTGGCTGCCATATTGTAGCGAACAAATTTACTTTACCAAGAGGAGCCTTTTCAGATTTGGGATTAAATGTTATTCTTCTTATTATTTATTTATTTTAATATGTTTCTTGCGTATTTTACTCATAACCGCTGGACTGGAGAAACATGCAAAGGTGAACAGAGGAGACAAGGGAAGAGAAAAGACAGAAAAAGGCAGTGGTCCACCATCCCCACCAGGTACCAGCCCCCCATGCATTAATCAGGGACAGAGCCCATCGCTCCAGTGAAGGCCTGGCCCAGACAGCCACCCACTGTGGGTCGGCGCCCACCCCAGCGTTCCCGGCCAAGCAACCCAGAGACCACAATCCCTACCCACAAATCTACCCATCCATCCCCAATGCTGCCAACCCCCCCAGACCCCTACCTCCAACCCAACTAGCCCCTGGACACGACCCCCATCAACCTCTGAGGGAGCAGCCCAAGCAGGCCAGAGGGCAGTGAGCCCCACAATCACAACTCAGACAACCTTCCACACTTCCACCTCATCCATACTAACATAAAGACACAAGTCCCCCCACAATCCAAAACAAACGTCCATACATACACACACATTCACAGGGTCCCCTGGAGGTTGTATGCCACTCAGTGATGGCATGTCCCCCCTTCCCTCTCTTCCCTTTCCCTTCCTCTTTCTGAGGCTTGGCACTACGGACACTCCCACGGAGGCGTCAGGTGCCCAGCAGAGATGCTAGCCCAGACCCCAAGCCAGTAGACCAAATCATCCGCCCACCCCAGGAAGCACCCAGAAAACACGAGGAGGGATCGTATACATACAGACTCTAAACACTCATACATGCATACATTCACCTTCACATACATAAATACACACATCGCCCACACATCCCTCACCAACGTCATATGATGCAAGGGCTTGCTGTGGCTTCTTAAAGCTGGACTGATACATGACGTCTACCTCTATCTGCAGATGGAGATTTTTAGTTTGATCATAAAGAGTGTGATGTTGTGTCTTCAGGTTTGTCACACACCCCACGGTCGGACAAAGCTGAGGTGGCCTTCAGCCTGAACGACGTGGAGACGTACCTTCCCTACACCAAAGCTTTGAAGGAGTTCCTGGCCAAGTATGATGACGACAAACAGAGGGACCAGATGAAGTTTGAGGATTGTGGAGGTAGGTTTCACCTCCACCTGACAAGATGCAACCGATTTTAAATTTAAAATCATCACACGTGGATGCTAACTAGTGTTCCTCCCCTTCAAACCTCACAGAGGAGCCTGCGGAATACAAGAACCGAGGAGACTTGGAGAGCGACATGGGGACCAGGAAGGCCTGTCGTTTCTCCCGGACCTTGCTGGGACCCTGCTCCGGCATTGAAGACCAGGACTTTGGCTTCAAGGATGGAAAGCCGTGCCTTATCGTGAAGCTCAACAGGATCGTCAACTTCCGTCCAAAGGTATGTCTGAAATTCAGTTTTTGGAGACCCACAAGGCTGGTTTGTATAGCACGTTAGCACAAGACAATTCAGTGCTTTACATAAAACATTAAAGCATTCATTAGAAATAGAAGAATTAAATAATAAAAGAAATAAAAAGGGAACAATTTTAAGGACAAACATTGCGGACAACGATATACTTGCTCTGAATTCCGTGTTTATCCTGGCTTTTGTTTGTATAGAAGCATTGTTTGTGCAGATCTGCAGAAATTCACACGTGTTTAGTAGCTGCAGTATGCTAGTAACCAGTAGGGGCAGTGTAGAGCCCAATATGACCAGATTTAAGGTAACTGGTTGCTTCGTTTTAATGGTCTTACGGATCCTGGAGGGTTAAGACATTACTTATCCCAAACAGCAGGTATAACATCTCAGAGGATTTTCACTTCACACAGAGATGTTTGTCCATTCAGAGACACCATAGTAAAAATGATGGCACAAATGTGGCAGCTGCCATGTATGTGGACCCACAGCAAGTGGATATAAAATGATTTTAAGAGAATAAAACCGAATGTTATTTATTGATGTAAATGTTTCTGTCATTGACCTTTTAATTTAGTTACAAGCTGCACTTTTAAAGCTGGTTTCACACATTGTCTGTAGTACTGAAATGTCCTGGAAATGTCCTGAAGTGGTGTTAAAACATGAGAAAAGCAGATGTTTCTGCTTTATTTCGGCGGATTTGTCCTTCCTGCTGTAGATTCAGTAATCGTATCAACACAGGAAGGAGCCTCATCTGCTTTTTCTCAGCATGTCGCAAAGACAACTGAGATTTTTTTTCCACAGCTCAAGTTCTGGAGCTTAAGCTGCTTCCCACCCATCGGGACACACACACACACACGGACACACACATTTCGAGGCAAAACCTTCCCACTGTGATTTGTATGTGGTGACTCCTTTAGAGACCATCTCAGTCATGCTGATGTAGCTTTCATCGTTTGTTACTGAGTCTGTAAATGTCATTTGTTTAGCCCCCGTCTTCTAATGATACCATCCCTGAGGAGGCTCAACCTAAGGTCCAACCCAATGTGATCCCTCTCTTCTGCACCAACAAGGTAAACGTCGTCTTCTTTTAGTTTTCCTCAAGATGAATCCTTTAAGACTCCATAAATGAGTCCCTTTTGATTTTTCCAGAAACCGGAGGATGCCGATAAAATCGGAGAGATCAAATACTACGGCATCGGCAGCGGCTTCCCCCTGCAGTACTACCCGTACTACGGCAAGCGTCTGCATCCACACTACCTGCAGCCACTGATGGCGCTCCAGTTCACCAACCTGACCCAGAACACTGAACTACGCATCGAGTGCAAAGTGTTTGGAGAAAACATCTACTACAACGACAAGGACCGATACCAGGGCCGCTTTGACATCAAGATCCAGATTAACAATTTATGACCGTCGTCAGGACTTCTGCCCCTCATCTCCCCCGCCCCTTTATCCCCATTAGTAATGTAAGCAAAGGGGCGGATCGGCACCGCTAACCCAATCACTACTAGTCTTGAATAAATGCGAAGGAAAAAAAACCTGTTGAGGGACCGACGTGTAATCTGTCTGCTTTCATGTCTAGCTTCTCCACCTCTTTCCAGCCTTAGAGTTAATTTAGAGGAAAGTAGGCCCTAAAATATATATTTATTCTGCTGTAAATGACTTTTCCACGAGCCATAGGACATCCGTCATTGACGACTGTAATTCCAGCTAATGTATCTCCAACTGCATATCGCTGCCTTGTGTGGTTTCAGTAACTAGGTTTTGGAGTCCGAAGCAAACCATGCTGCTCCTCCTCTTCTTGTATCGGCAAGCTTTTAGAGATTTTTAGCTGTGCTTGTGTCTGAACACACACTCCCATTTACTTAATGATGGAAACGGTTGGTTCACTCTGATCTGTGTAAGGGAAAGGCTGCACTCCAGGAAATGGCTTCCCTCTTTCTCGTCTTTTACTTCTGGTCATGGGATACTTTTTTTTTGTTTGTTTTAATCACTTTAATGTGTGAGAGGGTTTTATTTGGTTTCATGCCTTTTTTTTTTTGCCTTGAATGTAGACTTGTGTGTCCAGCCTGTTAGACACTTTGGCCTGCTTGAAGGGTAACGGTGCTAACTTAAGTTTTTACCATTTCATTTTTTTTTTCTGCTGGATTTATCACAGCGTTGTGGTGTCACTGAATGTTTGAACCATTTTAAAGATGGTGAAAGAGTTTTATATTTATGCAGATGTACATTTTTGTTTCTTTGCAATGTAATGTATAAATGCAATACCAAAGTGCTGAGTTGAAGAAGAGAGTCTGTCGGAGGAAATGCGGTTCTCATTTAAAGAATGTCATCTTAATAAGTGCTAACATCAGCATCTCGCCTTTTAAACACTTTCTGTGGTTAACTTCTTCATTTGCGTTATGGCCTTGAATGTAGTTAGGAGTAGACTGAACAAGTAACAGGCAGAATAATTTCACGCAGTTCGATTCGAGCTCCTGCAGAGCTCTGACTGTAGATGAATTATGCTGGTATGTTAAATATTCCATAGGATCTAATGTTGGTGTAAAATGCTCAACAAGACATCAGTTCACCCAACTTTGTCATTTTATCAAAGATGGAAACAAATAAAGTCATAGTGAACCTTTATCTTGCTTCTTGTTGTGATTCATGTTATATTTTTTTTAAAATATATAATAACGGTAATAAAAAAAAGTAAGGATATTTGGCTTTTTGGATGTCAGAATAAACCTAAAATACACTATAACCTTCACTGCCTCTTCTATGAAATGACTCCAAAACAAATAAAAGTAAATCTGCAAGGGCTGTTTGTATAATCTTGGTTTCAAATGAAAGCTGAGACATGCTGAAGCTGAGAGATGTGTCCCTGTGTTGGAGTAAATTCAATACAGTAGAAAATGTAAATGGTTATCTCCACCTAAAAGAAAACCACATTACTTTCAGTGAAAACCACTGATTGATCTAGGAATGAGTAAAGTAATGTCTGATTAGGAACTGTGCCAAAGTAGAAGCTTAAAAGTGAACTTAAGCAGGTGTTTCACTAGAGGTGTTATCCAGGTAAATATCTCTTAAAACTTCCTCAGCCAGGAGAATCCAGGGATAACCCCCACGTTCACCTTAGAAACACCATGAGGAAGAAGTGAAGCCCAAGATCGATAGGAACATACTTCACTATCAAACCTCCTTCATCTCCATGGAAACCAGCAGCACATTCATGATACATTTCAACCAAAGGTAGTCGTAGGAGAACACAGCAGAGATTTTTAGAGCTCGAATCAAACTTTTTGATAATAAAATAACAAAAGTAAGACAGAGTCTCTGTCCCACAGTTATGAGACAGGCATCTTTGTAACCAGCAGAGTCTCTGCTATCATGTCACTCGTTAAATTCCACTGCAGCAACTCAGAATGGTACTCTGTAGATTTTATGAGCCACATCTTTTCATACAACATCCGGGTGGACTTCTAATGAGATGATGGAAGGTGTCCAGAGATAATCCCTCCCAGATCTGGACCAGATCTTCACTGAGCTCCTGGGCAGTCTGACCTGCGACCTGATGGGGTTGATGGACTGAAAAATGACATTGCAGAGGTTTTCTGTTGGGTTTAGATCAGGCGAAAGTGGCGGAGCTCCAATTGTTGTGATCCATGGCTGCTATCACGGTGCCGGGCGAGGGTTCACCAACCACAGGACAGGCGGTCTGCGAGGCTTTTACTGTACAGAGACTGTGTGGTAGTTAAAATTAAGCCTAGGTCCACATGGAGACAAGTTGAGGTGAATCCACTAAAAGGTTTTATTATATGGATGTTTTGTTTACATGAAAGCCTGAAAATGATCATTTTTCAAACCAGGTCCCAAAGTGAATCAGTGGGGGTCATCAAAGTCTGCTACGTGATATTTTAAAACCTTTCGTCAAAAACAAAAAAGCTGCTCATCAGGCCACATCTTAATCCAATCAGTCTTCTTCCCTTACTGTGGTTTAGTGTGGTCAGTGAGCAGGTGGTGCTGCAGCTGGGGAATAGTTCACATCTATTCCGGTAACCTGGATGTTTGTGCAGATGAGTCGTCCCTGAGGCATCATTTGTGGCCATAAGCCTTTGGTTTCAGCGTGAAGTCGTCACGGCTTCTTGATATTTGCCCCATGGTTGTTAAGAGGTCTTTAACTGATTGCTGGTTCAGTAACATTCACACCAATGACCTACTCTAGGTCATTCTGTGGGCCTGTGGCAGTAAATTCTGTCCCTCTTTGCACAAAGAGAGCAGATACTGGTCCTGCTGATGGGTTAAGGACCTTTAAACCTATCCAGTTTTTCTAGGCTGCCTCTGTAGTAGAATCTTCCTTAATGCTCTTGAGGCTGTGCTGGGAAACAGCAAATCTTCAGGCAATGGCACATATTGATCCTGGAGGAGATGGACTTCCTGTGGAACCTCTTTAGGGTCCAAGTCTCACCTCATGCTAACATCATCTTTTACTTTAAAGCCCTGCTACTAGTTAGAAGTCACATGATTAGATAAAAAGCTTGTTGTGTCCACCTGTTCTGAAACCTCCAGACTCAAAAAATATCATAAAGACCAAGAGGCTCTCTAGACAAGCCAAGGACAAAGTTGTGGAGAAGAACAAACCAAATAATTTAATCCATCATCATTAAATTTAAAGAATAAGACATCATAACAGACCTGCCAAGAGAGGACTCCCCATCAAAACTCTGACTGGGCAAGGAGGGCATTAACCAGAGAGCCAACAAAGAGACCAAAGATACACCTGATAGGATATGTGCATAGGACCGTTTTATGCCAAACGCCCCATGGAGCTGGGATTTCTGAGCGTGGTCAGCACAAGGACAATTCTGACAGAAATGTTCTCCAAAGGCCATGTGGGAGACTCCTTAAACATCTGGAAGAAGATTAAAATTGAACCATCAAGGCATTCAGGATCTCCACAGTGAAGCATAGTGGTGGCAGCATCATGCTATGGGCACTGGGTCACTGGTCAAAACTGATGGATTACTTGAGGTAAATTATGGGATAGAGGTTCACCTTCCAGCAGGACAATAACCCTCAACCTGCTGCTGAAGAAACACTTGAGTGGCTTGAGGAGAAACATTTAAATGTGTTGCATTAGTCTAATCAAAACCCAGACCCTCA
The DNA here is from genome assembly GCA_026261665.1 of Melanotaenia duboulayi. Lineage (NCBI taxonomy): Eukaryota > Metazoa > Chordata > Actinopteri > Atheriniformes > Melanotaeniidae > Melanotaenia > Melanotaenia duboulayi. The sequence continues at coordinate 8,261,071 of CM047998.1, forward strand.
GTCTGACTGAGAATCTGTGGCAGGACTTAAAGATTACTAAATACCCATCCAACTTTAAGAAGCCGAGCAGCTTTACTTAGAAGAGGCTGCATGAGACGAGTTTATAATACTCACTTACATCTTCAAAGCTTAATTCCTCCATCTTCCATCCTAACTCCAGGTTGTAAGGTCTTTCTCTCTGCATTGCAACATTTGATCCTTCACCATCTCCGTCCTGGGCTCGGAGATGAATGAATGAGCTGTTGTTGGCTGGAGAGCAGCAGCAGAGTGAGGGACAGTTTCTGTTGCTGTGAACTCGTTCTGCTCTCAGCGAGCTGGCAGCAGGACTCAGTTGCAGACGCATGTAATTACAGGAGGTAGCCGCTATGTAGCAGCTAGCAGGGGGGGATGTCGTTTCAGAAGGGATAGGGTTTCCAAGAAAGCCGGACCAGAGCTGAGCAGGCCAACGGCTTCATGAAACAGCTGTCAAATATTTACATGAAATGCAACATAGAGCAGACGCTGTAGGAGTAATATAAATGGGGGTGATCTGGTGATTGTGCAGCAGGGCGCTCTGGGACATTAAATTAGACTATCTGGGCTTTCTCAGTGTAAGACGGACAGTACAGCGACATGGCAGGAAGGTCAAACCAGATCCTCTTTGAGTGGCATTTTAACCAATTCATGCAGATAAATTTACACTGGAGAAATGAAAATGCACATGATTGTTCTCCTGAATTATAGAGCTCAATAAAACAAGAATTAAGTACCATCTCCTCACAGGGAAAAGGTTGCTGGTTCAGACCTCCACTGGTTTGTTGTGGGTGTATTTTCCCTGAACATCCTGTCACAGTCCAAAGACATGCATGTTGGATGATTCTAGAAAATATCATCTACATGTATTTTTTTTTTACATTGATTATTTAAATGTATTTAAAATGTTTTAAATAAAAATATTAATGTTGATTTCTAAAAAAAAAAACTCAAATATGTCTGGTTTCTATGATTTTGGATTAAGATGCATGCATTTAGGATAATTCTAAGTTAAACAATGTGCAATATGCGAAGATATAAAAAGTATATTTTTAATATTTATTAATATTGTTTAAAAGTATCAAAATGACTTAAAATAAAATTTTTACTTTTAAAAATAAATTTAAAAAAACTATTTTAACTGTATGTTATATTTAAAAAAAATAAAAATAAATATGTGTTTGATTTAGTAAAAATATGTTAATATTTTTTCTAATATTTTCTGAACAAATATTTTAAATAAAACCGAATAATAATCTAAAATTATATATTTTTTTATTTATTTGAATAATTTCACATTTAAAATAATAAATGGGTAAATATTTCTATTTTATTAAAATAAATTGAGTATATATATATATACATATATATATATGTATATATATATTCTAAATTGGTAGTGGTTACATAACCCTGAATTGGATTTAGCCGAAGTACCAGAAAAGGAAATATGCTTCCCACAGCTTGTCATTGATGATGAAAGTAACCACTCACTTCTGCTGAACATCAAGAAAAAAATGGCTCTTTTTTCTCTTTAGGAGAACAAGGATAAATTCTTGGGAGAAAACAAAGGGGCTCCCTGTCTTTCCACACACTCCAGGTATCATATAGCCTCATATGCTATGGACTTCCCTGCAGCTTAAACTACTTTTTTTCTGTCTAATCTTTGCCCGCCTGGCTTGTTCCTATTTATTTTCTGGTCTTCGTCCTGCTTTCCAACTCCTTCTCTACTAATAAAATGTCATTAGATGAGGTGAAGCATCATCAAGGACAAAAAACAATCCTCCACATGTAAATGTTTTCCTTTTAGACAGCATGAAGCTACCAACCTGCCAGGCTGAGACTGAGAAACTAGTATCTGAATTTGGAGAGCAACCATATCACCTGTTAAGATAGGAATGAAAAGAAGAACAAATAAGAAGAAGGAGCAGTTTTTAATGCCATGTGACCTGGTGAGCTTCTTCAGGTTTTATCTCATCTGACCACCAGAGGGCAGCAGTGCTGCATCACCAGTCTGCAGTGAAACATGGACACGACCTCATCTTTCATAGAAGATATGTCACGTTTGACTGGAATGTTTTGTGTAGTTTACTGAGAGTTTATTCATTTAAAACCCATAAACTATTTTAACCCAGACAAAGCACGTACAGACTTCCTCAAACACCCACTGGAAATCAGTTTATTTATGTGCAGAGAAGCTTCCTTTTTTTTTTTTTTTGTATGCTGTTGGGACATTTTTAATGATTATTATAGGGGCGGTAATAGTATAATGATGGTGAGGAGGGTGGTAGAAAGAGGTGTTAGATGTAAGAGACATAAATGAAAGCTTTACTGTAGAGATATGGGGTTGAATAATAATAAAAAAAAAGACCTTCTGTAATCTTTTCCTGATCTTGTTGGAAAACATCAAGTTAACGAGAGGCTGGGGAAGAAATGTAGAAATGTTGTGGCAGCTCTCCTGTAGTAAACTTTACAGCAACTGTAGCAGCAAAGAAAAAAACAAAAGCAATAACTGGGATCACCAAGGTCAGTAGATGGTGGCATCTTTAACCACAACACAGGATGACAAGCGAACTGTACTGAGTCTAGGAAGGTTAACCAATCACAGTTTGTTCAGGCTTTCTTCCTAAGCACGGGAACTTTCTCCCGACTCAGTCTAAGGTTGAAGAGGTGCGGCAGATTGCAACATGGCTGTTTCTGAGCCGGCCTTCATGTACCCCGAGGCTGACACCATCTGGACCTGCAGCCTNTCGGCCTTCATGAACCCCGAGGCTAACACCATCTGGACCTGCAGCCTTGCTCTGGTTCAGTCTCTCCTGTTGTTTCTTCACCTGATTGCAGGAAAGAGGCTAGAGGTGAAGACAGAGGATGTCTCGGTGTATGTTGATGAGGATAAATGAATAACTGAGCTGCAGGGAGACTCTCTGGATCCAGAACTTAAACCTCACTGTCCCTGTCAAGATGTGGTACGTCGCACACTCAGTCGTCACATCTCTTAGATGTACCAGTTCAATAAAACGATCTCAAAGCACTTTAAAGATACAGACCAATTTAATCCCATTGTAATCCAGATGCAGTAAATAAACTGAATTATTATTATCAAATTAGTCCAAACTGCGTAAGACAATAAAAAGAGAAGTTGCCTAGCTACCAGATTTTATAGCATCTCTTCAGTTCTCCATCCTGAGCTGCATGAGGCAACAGTGGAGATGAAAGCTCCTTTTTAACAGGAAGAAACCTCTAGCTGATCCAGAACCAGGACGACTGGCCATCACCTTCACTTGAAGTGGAGAGGACAGGAAAGAGGGGTTAATAAGCATCATAGGAACAATTTGTGACAACAATCATGTTAATAAGCAAGCTGGAAGTCCAGCTTAGAGACATGGTTAATATATCTAGGGATTATAATGAGCAACCAGCAACTATGAAAAGTCTCCTTCATAGAGAGCGGGTCTACAGGATCCACTGCTAGATGGAAAACAAGCTTTATCCATCTCAAAGGGCAATAATTTTAAAAAATCTTTCTCCATTTTTACTAAATGCAGCTTCAGATTAGCTTTACTGGTATTTATTTCTCTGTTTTATACATTGATGCGTCCCTGGTGTGGTTTCTGTGATGTGAGNCTGATGCTGAGCACCACATCCGTCCCTGGTGTGGTTTCTGTGATGTGAGGCAGTCTCACCCAGCACATATTTGAGGTGATGTGATGTTCCTGTGGGGAAAGCAACAGAGCTGACACTGAGGGTGTAATGAATTTAATTGCAGAGTACCATCCCTGTCAGCAGCTTGTTAGCACATCAACAGCACTGGGAATTCAATGATGTCATCTTTTTATCTGCTGACACTGCTGACATTTAGATAACTACTCCCTGATGCTTGATCCTGTGTTACAGAGCTTTTTCATGAGGAGCTTTAAAAACAGCCTACAGCTGCTGTTTTCTTCCTGACAGCTAATGATCCAGGGTGTTACATGACTATAATAACATGTTTGTTTCAGTTTAAATAAATTCAAGTCACATCAGTTCAGCTGAGTTATTAGTCTGCTCCTCCATGGTGATGTAGCTTTTCTCTGCGATTGGTCACTGCAGACTCCGCCCCTTTTATGTGAGCATGCTCTGATTTAGAAAACCCAGGGTTGAATTACAGACTTGTATGAATGTCTGGGTAAGTCAGCCCAGGTAACGGAGAGATTCGTAATACAGGCCTCCTATATTTTTATGTTTTGTTATACTTGGTTGAAACTCTTGTTTCCATTTTTGGCTTCTGAGCCGGGTCGTGACACGTCCAACAGCCTCTGAAGGATCCTCACCAGCAGCGTGGACCTTTTATCTCTGTCTGTTCTCAGAGAGGCCGCGACTGATAAAGTCTAATCTTATTTACAGCAGCTCAACTGGCTCTGCTGTGAGGATGGAGTCCAGCATTTGAGAGCAAATTTCATTATAGTTTGTGTTGAGAAGTGCAACACACTTTTTGTTTGAGCTTTAAAGGCAGAGCATCTCTAACATTATTGCTTATTAAATCATAATTTTTCAGTTTTAAGAAGGTAAAACTCAGTAAGGACATAAATCTGCCATTAACAGCCCAAAGTGGGTTTTACCCACTGCAGGCTAAGTCACCTGAGCCAAATTCCCCTGCACAGGTTAAAGAAAGAACTGAGAGCTGTTTCTTCTTCTATTTTTAGAAATACGTCTGCATCTCTGTGATGCAGAGATAGTGTTTGATCAGCACTTTTCCCTGACTTCCAAGCTAACTGAAGGAAAACAGGGGATGCAGATGGGAGATTAACCGAAGCTCCAGGATTCCCCTTCTCCTCTTTGAGCTGCAGGTGGAGTCTGATGTTTTACTTTAGCTCTCTACACACTAAGAGGATTTACTCAGACTGGAGAGGATATAAATAAAAAAGGAGCTCTGACTCCACTCAGTCCTGTTCATTTGAACATGTTAAATTACAACTTTATTTCCAAAAATGTTGGGACCCTGGATCAAATGTAAATAAAATCAGAATGTAATGATTTATAAATCTCATCAGTGCATATTTTATTCCCAGTAGAACATTAAAAACATGAGACATTTTACTATTTCATGGAAAGANGTTGAAAATGAGACATTTTACTATTTCATGGAAAGAATTTGCAAATTTTTAACTGAATGGCAGCAACACATTTGTAAACAGGAGTAACTGGTACAAATCAGAAACAACTGGCAGCAGACCAGTAAGATGACTGGTTGTAAAAGGAGCACTTCAGAGAGGCGGAGTCTCTCTGACGAAAAGATGGACAAAGATTCACCAATCTGAGACCAAATTTTTGGAATTGGGGATGTATAATCAATTATTTTAAGTGTTTCCGAGCCCATCTTTTATAAATAAAGTTAGAAAAAAGAATTGACATGATAATAAATATACACTAATCAGTGGATGCTGCAGCTTCTTTGCTTCACATGCAAAAAGATTTTGCATTTCCACAAAATAACTGCTGACAACCTTGTAAAAATGTTTCTGTGTATCTGATTGTCAGCCCCTCCTCTTCTCCCCTGCCCTCCATCAGGTGGTGCAGGGTGGAGGATCAGAAGACTCCGCAGCAGAGTGTGAACTCAGCAGAGCAAAGCTGAAAGTCGTTCTGTCCACCGGGTGTTTGAGATATCGGATATTTACTCCTTCATGCTGGGATTTGTTCATCTGAGCGGGAACCTGCATCAGAATGGGATCTCCTCCAAGCTCATCCTGACTTCTCCACTCTGACTCATCATCATCTTCATCTTCACATATATTCAGGTAACTTTAGTTTGCTCAGAGTTCTAGTTCTGGTGTTGTTAGAGGAAAACGACTCCCATGCGTTGAGCTTAGAGAGTCACGTTGGGCTGGAAATCTAAGTTTAGCTGATGTAATCTGGGAGAGGGGATTTAAGTCAACTGTGCAAGAGAAGAAACTTAATGAGTTAATGAGACTAAACACAAACAGAAGCTGGTAACTGGTAGATGTGAAATAAACAGATGTTCATTCCTTTATTCCTCAAGTTGAGAGACAACCTGAGAACCTGGACAATTCATGAGAAGACAAGCTGGTTACCACCTTGTCTTTTCTATGTTTTATAGTCATGGAATTATTCAACTTTTTTTTGGAAGATCCATTACATGAATACAACTTATTATAAATCATCTTTAATTATAAACCACTAAAAGTGACAATGATCCACCTGAACTCACTGTGTAGTAGTTTGAATTAATAATTTAAATATATACATGTGAAGTATAAGCTTAAACAGACATTCCCTCTTGTATTACTGACATCAGTGAAGAGACGTGTTTGTATAAGTGTTAAATGTGTTTGACATGTTTAAGTTGTATTAAATAAAATCTGATAACTGTGAGCTGATCTGGCTGTACTCCTCCATGTCTCCAGGGACACCTAAGGTCAGACTTCCTTTATTGGTGCTGGACTACTGTCCAGGTGAGTCTCCCTACAGAGTCGTACTTTACTGTTTACATCTACGACTGTGTAAAGTGTAAAAATCTCACTTTACATTTAATGACTTACCTATTTGTTTTTATATTTAAGACCGAAATTAACCTAAAACAGCAGAATTTAACTGTTAACGCATATACATCTAATATCAAGTTTATGTCTAAATTTTAAAATGTAATCTCAAAATAATAAATCTAAATCTAAATGTTAAATCAAAGTATTAAATCAAATGTAAATGTTAAATCTAAATATTAAATATAAATCTAAATGGTAAATCTGTATATTAAATCTCAATTTACAAGTTAAATCTAAATGTTAAATGTAAATCTAAACATTATATCTAAATATAAATGTTAAATCAAAATCTAAATGTTAAATCAAAGTATTACATCTAAATATTAAATATAAATCTAGATGTTAAATCTAAATGTTAAATCTGTATATTAAATCCCAATTTACATGTTTAATCTAAATGTTAAATCTAAAAATTTAATCTAAATGTAAATGTTAAATCTAAATATTAAATCTAAATCTAAATGGTAAACTTAGATTATAAATCTAAATGTAAATGTTAAATGATAAATCTTCTAACATGTTAGATCTATATCTTGATGTCAGACGTTTAATCCACAGGACCAAAAGTTAAAGTTTGGATGCACATAAAAATGACGAGCTGCACTGCGGCTGCTGCCTCAGTCTGCCTGATGCTTGATGGGCTTGCACCTGTTGCAATGACAATAAAGTTTCATTCATTTGTTCATTCATTCATTCATTCATTCATTCATTCATTTAATTTAATAAGTAGGTCTGTCTAAACCTTTGACTGGTGCTCTACATGTTAAAACAAAATCTAAATGGTAAATTTAATTGTGATATATTAAAGATACATGTTAAACCTAAGCCTGCGTGCTACATGTCAGATTAAAATAGTAAATGTAACCTTAATGTTAAATTGAAATGGTAAATCTTAATATTAAATGTGAAACTGAAATGTTGAATTGAATGTTTAATGTTATATAACATATCTGTGTGTTTAAGTCACAGTGATATTTGTTAAATCTAAAACTGAAACCTCTAAATCTTACCATTAAATCTTAAATCTATATGATAACCTAAATTTGAATGCTCAATATTAGATCTAACCCTAGATCT
>CM047998.1:8269982-8287153 GCA_026261665.1 Melanotaenia duboulayi
AATTTCCGCTTCATTCTTCTCAACTTAACCACGCCCACCTCAAATATCTGGCCAATCACACAATGCTTTTTAGATCCCCCCCAGGAGAAGAAAGTTCTGCTCTGCTGATATGTCAAGAACTGTCCCCCATTCACGTCAGTGAGAGCAAAATGATGTCATTTTGCTTTCATGGCCAAGAACTGTTTGCTTCTCGTAGAGTAGCAGCCTTGAGTGGTAGCAGTGGAAATGCACTTTGCATTAATTTCCATCTTAAATGTAAGGAAAACGTGCTAAACGAGAAAAGTGAGATGAATATTTAAAATATGTCTTCTAAAATATTTAAGCTAAATGTTTACCCTTGTCACCTCACCTTACATCAGCATAAATTTCTGCTAGGACACAAACTACAAAGTAAAATGCCTTTTTTAAATATTTCTTGTATTATTTCCTCACCTAGTGAGTTATCGTACATCATGCGTTTTGGGAGGAGCAGTATTGTCCCTGAGGAGTCGAGCCCCAGCTGTCCCGGGACAGACAGCAGCAAAGGCAGCAGGAGCAGGTGAGCTGTGTTTACCCACCATTATGTATTTAACCTTGTCTATCATATTCTTACATATTCTTCCTTTTGCATCACTTTATGGTAAAAACTTTGCTCAAAATCCTGCTGTACACAATCATCTTCTGCCTCCTGGTGGATACCTTTTGCATTACAATACTTTTATTATATCCCAGGGTAATAAATAAACAAAAGATTTTTGTTGTATTTTTTAAGGGCTAAATAAAGCCATCAGATTCGGTTTTCTCACCATTTTTTTCTTGGATCAGGCTTTAAATGATTCAATGTTTCAAAATAACCCCCGGTGGTCAGTGTAAAGAGTGTAGAGGTCAAGGCAAGGCTATTAGGGAAAATGTGCAAAACACCTACCAGCAATATACAAATGATAAACATTTTCTTAAAAAAATACAATTGTTATTTATTTATTTAGCCTGTAGAGCCTGTAAGGCTACAGGAGCATACAGCATAGCAATACTCTACAAATAAGGGGAGCAAGCATACTCTATGAAGATTTAATCTCCCCAAGCAGATTTAATTTGGCAAGGCAAGGCAAATTTATTTGTATAGCACATTTCATGTACAAGACAGTTCAGTGCTTTACATAAAACATTTCAGCAGGATGCAGAAAGCAATACAGGTACATTAAAAAAAACATAGATTAAAAGAAATGCAATTTATGAAATAAAAACAGAACGAAGCTGCTAAAATAAAATAGATAAAATGCAAGAAATAAAATTCCAAAATTAAATTAAATGAACTTTTGTGACTCAGGTTAACATTATTTGCTATCTTGTTGACTAAAAGCTTGGAGAGAACTTGAGTCTCAGTGTAGGTTTCACGTATTATTGTAAAGAAATATTAATTCTGTGTTCTCCTGGTAGTGATCGGTGGCCCCTGGCTGCACAAAACATGAACAACTGCAACAACAATGATGGGTAAGGAACACTTTTTACAGTGTATGCATCTTTATTCTCATGCTACTTCATTACACGGTAACACAGAGGGAAAACCTCTGCTCCAGAAGATTTATATTTTATAAGTTGATTTCAGATTTGTCTTTTATTAACCATTTAATTTAAAAAACAGGACGCCCTATATTCATATTAATTAACATTGGGTCAAGTAAATATTACTCAACAAAAGCAAAAAAGGTGTAACCTCTCAAATAATTTCTATTTTCATAGTTATATGAAATAGCTATAATAAAGTTGATTAAATTGACTTTTTTATGTCTTGTTATATTTTAACTTATTCAGATGAAATGTGACTGAAAATAAAATCTTGTTTTAGTTGTTGAAATGTCTAATAACACTGAACTCTGACATTGCTACATGACAAGACTTAGCATGAGTCACCTTTCCTCATGAACATTTACAGAAAAAAAGATGAGAAGAAGGATGAAAAGAAGGAGGAGAAGAAGGAGGAGAAGAAGGAGGAGAAGAAAGACGAGAAAAAAGATGAGAAGAAGGATGAGAAAAAGGATGAGAAGAAAGACGAGAAAAAGGATGACAAGAAGGATGAGAAGAAGGATGATAAGAAAGATGCCAAAAAGGATGAGAAGAAAGAAGAGCCGTAAGTCCAGTATACTTTATAAAGAATATGATCTAATGCTTCACTATTCTTCTTCATAAAACTGAAGTGATATATTTTCTCATTTTAAACATATAATCCTAATTCCAAAAAAGTTGGTACGATGTGTAAAATATAAATAAAACCAGAACACAATTATTTGTAAATCTCATCAACCCATATTTTATTCCCAATAAAACATAAAGAACATATCAGACGATGTAACTGAGACATTTTACCATGTGATAGAAAATATGAGCTGATAGTGAATCTGACGGCAGCAACGCGCCTGTAGTAGTTCCAGGGTGATGTTCAGCATTGTGTAGCATCTCCTCTTCTTTTAACATCTGTCTGTTAACATCTGGAAAGTGAGGATCACCAGCATCCAGTTTGACCTTCAGCTTCATCCCATGCCCATAAAGATCCCCCCAGACTGTTTGAATCTTTTAACCTCATCATACAATATAGATGGCAGAATCTTCAAAGTCGTTTTACATTGAGGAACATTTTTCTGAAATTCTGCCACGATTTTTAGACAGTTTTTTACAGATTAATGGTAAATGGTAAGGAGCAATTAGGGGTTCAGTGTCTTGCCCAAGGGCACCTCGACATGAACTTGACTTGGCCGAGGATCAAACCGGCAACCCTCGGGTTGCAAGACGACCGCTCTACCTTACTCTACCCACGCCGCCCCCGATTGGTGAACCTCTGTCCATCTTTCCATCTGAGAGACTCTGCCTCTCTAAAATGCTCCTTTTATACCCAGTCATGTTGCAGACCTCTTACTAATTAACTTCATTAATTGTCAAATCTTCCTGCAGTTGTTCTTAAATTTGTGGCAAATACTTTTTAGAATCCAATTCTTTACTGGTATTGTAAAATACAACAAAATCTAAGACACTGTAAAAATAAAACGCAGCTCTTAAATATTGAAACAAAAAAAATATTAAAAGGTTTAAATATGCATACTGATTACATACATGCAGTATACAACCCACACATAAACCACTTTAACAGTCTGGTGGTTTTTCCTCTGGCTGCCTGAGGGCAGGAGTTCAAATAGGGGGTGAGCTGGATGGGACGAGTTCTGTTTAACCTTTAAAAGGCAGCAGGAGGTGAAAATGTCCTCAATAGCAGGAAGCTGTGCATTTATTTTCTTTAAAGAGACTTTTTATCATCTGTTGAGCTGCTGTTGACCCACACGAGGATGCCATGAGTTATGACTCTCTCTACCGAGCAGTGATGAAAGGACAGTAGCAGGCGTTGTGGTAGATTTATCTTCCTGAGGGTTCTCAGGAAGTGTAGCTGCTGCTGTGCTTTCCTGACCAGGCTGTATGTGTTAAGGGTCTGTGTTATCTCTGAAATGTTTGTGCCCAAGAACTAAAAGGTAGATGCTTGTGTCATCTGCATATTTAGTTATGGCATTGGTGTTGTGGGTCGGTGAGCAGTCTTTTGTTGCCTTTTTTCAAATTGAGCTCTTATTTTCAATGAAATGGTAAAATGTCTCTGTTTGGGAAACCCCCTAGTGTCCCAACTTTTTTACAACTGGGGTTGTACTTCAATTATAAAACAAATGGTTTGTGTATATTTTTGTGGTAGGAGTAGAAGTAGTCGTGAGATAAGAAAAATTATCTTTAGTTCAGAAAAATAGAGCTCTTTTTTCATTTTTCAAATGAATGCAGCACTCCATACACATTTACTGTTTATAACTAAGGAAAAAACTTTTCTTATTCTCATGATTCAGAAAAGAGGTGTGGATAATCGATCCTGCTACAGATACATACTATTACTGGTTGTGCACGATATCCATCCCAGTGTTTTACAACTTGATGCTTCTGGTGGCCAGGTCTGGATTCATGCTGTCATTTCACTCATTTCAACACTTTAATTTCAACTCAGCTAACTGAAATCATGATTTTGTCCTCATGTAGGTCATGTTTTAATGAACTGCAGTACAATAACACAATACTGTGGGTAGCTTTGGACTATTCTTCAGATGTCCTCTACTTCATGGACAACTTCATAAGATCCAGAACAGGTGAGTGATGTCAACCTTTGTCAAATTCCACATAAAAGGAATACAATGCTGATAATATTCCAATGTGTCTGCAGGTTTTCTGGAGCAAGGACTGCTTGTAAAAGATGGAAAGATGCTTAAAGAAAAGTACATGAAGACACGCCAGTTCAAATTAGATGTAATATCAGTCCTTCCCACTGACTTTTTGTTCCTCTATCTAGGAATCGACAACCCAGAGTGGAGGTTCAACCGTCTCTTTAGGCTAGCTCGACTCTTTGAGTTTTTTGACCGGACTGAAACTCGAACCAATTTTCCAAACATCTTTCGAATTGGGAATCTTGTACTTTATATCCTCATTATCATCCACTGGAATGGCTGCCTCTACTTTGCCATCTCCAAGGTACTTGGCTTTGGCTCAGACACCTGGGTGTATCCAAGCTTAGAAAATTCAGAATTTTCTAAGCTGTCCCGACAGTATGTCTACTGTCTTTACTGGTCCACCCTTACTTTAACAACTATCGGTGAGACACCTCCTCCAGTCAGAGACATTGAATACTTCTTTGTGGTCGCTGACTTTCTCACCGGGGTTCTAATCTTTGCAACAATCGTAGGCAACGTCGGTGCCATGATTTCCAACATGGGCGCCGCACGTGTAGAGTTCCAGGCTAAGATTGACTCTATCAAACAGTACATGCAATTTCGTAAGGTCACCAAAGACCTGGAGGCGAGGGTGGTGAAGTGGTTTGACTATCTATGGACAGAGGGGAAGACCTGTGATGAGAAGCAGGTGTTGAAGAATCTGCCTGACAAGCTGAAGGCTGAAATAGCTATTAACGTACATCTGGAGACTCTAAGTAAAGTACGTATCTTTCAAGACTGTGAAGCCGGTTTGCTTGTTGAGTTGGTCTTAAAGCTTCAGCCTCAGGTTTTCAGTCCTGGGGACTACATCTGTAAGAAGGGGGACATTGGCAGAGAAATGTATATCATCAAAGAAGGAAAGCTGGCTGTCGTAGCAGACGATGGGGTCACCCAGTTTGTGGTCCTTAGCGATGGGGCATACTTTGGAGAAATCAGCATCCTTGGAATCAAGGGTAGTAAAGCTGGAAACAGAAGAACCGCCAACATCCGAAGTGTTGGCTACTCTGACCTGTTTGCTCTGTCCAAAGATGATCTGATGGAGGCCCTCACTGAGTATCCTGAAGCTAAAGATGCCCTGGTAGACAAGGGAAGAGCGATTCTGATGAAAGATAACCTCATAGACGAATCGCTGGTTGCTGCTACTGATATGAAAGACTTGGAGGAAAAAGCCAACCAGATCGGAGCTAGTATTGAAATCATGTCAAACAAATTTCGTAAGCTGTCAAATCAATACGAATCCTCTCAGCGTAAACTCAAGCAGCGGCTCACTAATTTATCAAATCAAGTCAGATATCTCAAGATCGACGATGAGTAAAGATTCCCTGGGTTTCTATATCAAGACATAGGGACACTTCCTGTTCCTTCTGACTAAAGGATTTTTAAACACAGGTTTAAAAGACTTTAAAGACTTTAAATGTGTGTAAACACCATTCCAATGCATTTGGGACATGGGGTAAAATGTGAAAAAAAAAATACAATAAGCTGCAAATCCTTTTATGGACACTCTAGAAAAACATTATATTTAATGTTCAAAGTGATAAATTTTAATGTTCAAATATTCTCTCATTTTGAATTTGATGACTATCATAAGTTTTCAGTTTGTTGAAGCTTTGTCGGTAGATTTCTTTCCCCATTCTTACTATGGTCCAGGGTGCAGGGTCTCCATTGTTGTATTTTGCTCTTGTATGTAATGCCACACATTTTTAATGGGAGACGGGTTTGAACTGAAGGCAGGTTAGTCTAGTACCTGCACCCTTAGGCCAAGAACATACTTGATTTTGATCATATGTGCTCATGTTTATCATGACTGTCTCACATTTATTCATTTGCTTGACCGTTTGTGCACATCTTTAGAAATTAACATTATTTGTCCATAAGCTGCTAAATGAGGGGTAATCAGCAGGGGGCATTGCAGCAAACAATTGATTGAATGCAAGGTCACAGGCTTAACAAGGTTTTAAAGACAGGAGTTTCTTTGGTTTAATGGCCTTACATACCATCTGTGATACTGCTGTTTATAGGTTGTTTTTTTTTGTTGTTTATTTGTTTGTTTGTTTTTTTGTTTTTTTTTCCTTGGGGGCTCGGGGTCTGGATTACCTGTCATGATTTCAAAATTAACGAAATACTACCTCTCTGTCCAAAACCAGAGAAAAAAATCTACACCCTACAAATTCAGCAAATATATCAGGTTATCTAATGCAGAGGTTTCCAACCTGGGGTCTGAAAGATCACAAGGGGTCCCTGAGGCTTTGAACATTAGAGCCATTGTGATTAACGTCCATAAACTGTCACAATTTTAAGGAAAAAAAAAGTAAGGCTGGTTGTTCATTTAAGGACAGGACTCAACCAGAATACATTATTTTTGGTRAGAATCTCACTTTTGAAATCCTAAAACCAGAACAGGGTGGAGCAGGGGGTCCATGACATTTTAGTCTATGCATGAATGGGGTCCCCGAGGAAAAAAGGTTAGAAACCACTGCTTTAATGCACCCCCTAGTCCTCTGGTTAAAAAAACGCAGTTACGCTAATGATGGAGCGGCTGCCTACACAAAATGTGAGGTTAAAAAGCAGGTAAACTTCTTGCCCTAATATGAAGCAACACTGTTGTAACGTGCAGAATGCAGCTGGCATTGTCTTGCTGAAATAAGCAAAGACGTGCCTGGAAAAGATGGCAGTAAATGTTGCTCTGAACCTTCACAGACTTCAGTGTGATGTGCTCCACACCGTCACAGATGGTGGCTTCTGAACGATGTGCTGATAACATTCTGGAAGTCCTTTTCCTCTTTAGCTTGGATCAGCATGACGTTCATGATTTCCAAAAACAATTTCACATGTGGATCCATCAGACCACAACAAACTTCTCCACTTTGCATTCAGTGTTAGTTTTCAACCCTGCTGCTTTCGCTCAGAAATTTCTCCAGATTCTCTGAATCTTTTTATGATATTATGGACGGCAGACAATAAAATCCATGATGCTAAGAAACATAGTTTTTAAACTGTTGGACTATTTTCTCAGTTGTTCACAAAGAACACCTTGCTCCATCTTTTCCCTTTAGACCCATTTATGACCCTCATTAGTTTCCGGTTAACCTGTTCATCTGTGGAAGATTTCAAGACAAGTCTTCCTCACGTTTCCCAGTCTTTTGATGGGCCTGTTCCAACTTTTATTGTAAGATGTTGCAGACATTAAATAGACATTTGGGAATATTTGGGGGGAAAAAAAACCAAAACAATAAAGTTTATCGGTAATAACTCTTAATCAGTCAAACATTGAAATACTTGGAAACTTAACATTTCAACCATATAAAAGAGCTTTACTGAGACATTAGAGGAGATTACAAGACAATAAAACTTGGTTACTTGTTTCTAAAAGTTCAACAGGAGTAAATAAGTGGTAAAAGTTGTTTCTCGTGTCTCAGTGAAGTCAGGGACATGGCCTGATCTTTGATGACTGGTGGGAAGAACTCCATGGTTCTACGGTTTGATGGAGTAGCATCTGGAGGCATTTTATACGTCCAATAAAGTGAAGAAATACGGTTCTTCAATCATGTCTTTGTAGTGTATTTAATTGGATTTAGATTTAAAAGGATTTGTATATCGAATTCTATTTTTATCTACGTTTCACATAATGTCTAGTTTAGGTTTATTTGTATCTCATCAACATTTATCATGTTAATTCATGATGCCAAAATAGTCTTTTTAGTCCAATGTCTTCATATAAAGTATGGTTTTAGCAGCCTTTACCCGCCAAGCTTTCTGAGTAGATTTATGGTCTCTTCGTGTAATCCTGAACTGACTTTTTTAGGTTAAAATCGGAGTCTTGTGGGATTCAGACTACAGAAACATTGAGCCCTGATAATTAAAAGCATGTCTGGTGACTGTATACATATTCAGTTGCTTGTTAACTGGGGATGGGCAGAGCCTTGTGAAGCTTTGAGGTTTTCCTTGCTGGATAAGATTTACATCAATAGTGACATCTGGTGGCAGAATGAATCACATGGTATCACATGGAGTGAAACACTGGCAGCAACTGTTACCAATAACAGCAAAAAAAAAAGGACACCTAATTATGTAAGAATTGTGTTTATACTGATTTGTCAATGAAGCTTCATTTTATAAATAAAGTTTTAAAAATAATGGCCAAGTGTCCATTATTATGGTAAAGGAATTGCTTGTGCATTAAACAAAGGAGACATACAGTATTATGACCAGCTGAAGAGGGAGTGATGTATGAAGCTTTAAACATTGTCACATGACGTTTGCAGAAGGATAAAAGCTCCCATTGGTTCAAAGCACAAGGCTAGCAACTCAGTGCGCTTAGTCATGTAGACAACTAGCTGAATTTTAAACCGAGTCATGTATCTAGAAAGTGAAGGCAATTAGGGATTTACTGTCTAATACATTACTATTCCTGTAAGTGTGGGCAGCTTCTTTAAGTGGAAACATCTCTAAACAGCTGGATGTGGTGACTGAAATCAATGTTGGAAGGCAGAACACGTTGGAAAAAAAGCGATCTTTATTAGGCATGTTTTCACAACACTTTGAATGCTTTGAGCCTTTGTAGAATTGAACTGCTGCATCAAACCGATGGATGAAATCGCTTCCCTTTCCAAGATCAGGCAGGCGTCCCTGCTCTATCATCAGCAGGCCGTGGAGCCGTGTCACATGTCCAGGTGAGCAGCATGTTTGGCATTACAAAAACAGGAGGTACAGGTAACGTTTAACAGCCGAGAACAGACCTGGCTTCAGCTACAGCTGGAAGTAATGCTTCAGCTTTGTTCTAGTCTTCAGTATAACAATGCCAGCAGACGTGACTGCATCAGTCCAGTGTGTCCATGTGTTTAGGTGCTCCTTGTACTGTCCGAAGTGGCTCTAATGTAGCTTTAAATAAAAAAAATAATAATAAAAAAAGGGAGGGGAGATGTCTTGATTTTGCTCAGTTGTGAACATTTGTGGTTTCACTCTAACAGTCGCAGGCTGCACAGCTTTAAGCATCTCTTAAAGCAGGACTTGGTAACCTCGAAAAGGTGGTGGTTGCACAGGAAACACTCCAGCATTCATATTTTTAAGATTGTCTAAGGTTTTACTCATTTTAGAAAGTTTTAGACTAATTTGCATTTGTTACCAAGTTCTTCTTTAAGTGCACATAAAATTAAAACCGGTCAAAGCTGCCTCAGATGTTACCACATGACCCACTTTCATTTCTGAGATGTGGACCATTAAACAGCATTTAGTCTGAATTTGTGGGTAAATTACAGCTTTTCCTCAAATGATCTCCGAAGTTTACAGTTTTAACACACATTCAACATCCTGGTTTGCTGGGGATTTGTGTGGTGTAAAAATGGGACATTACTGCATCACAAATTTATTTGTGATGTTCCAAACCAGAAAGAAAAAAAGCTAGCTTGTTTCAACAAAATAAAAACACAAATAAAAATCACCAACTGTCAGAATCTGGATGCAGGAACATCATTGTGTTGTGGTCTGTGCGGTTTGGGGGTGTACTGCATACACTTGGAGGGAAAGAATCTGAATCAACAAGATAACTTTGCAAAACATAAATAAAATCTGAATTCTTTTTTCTAAAGAAAATCAGATCAGTTTTTGTGATTGAATGACTTCAAACAAGGTGTGTTTTTCAAAAATTTACCAGAACTATTTTACCAAATTCTCTCTGAAAAGAGAATTAAAATAAATGAGCTCACAATAATTTCAAATAATTAAAAAGACAGCACCTGGCACCAGTTCAGCACTTCTACTTTGACCCACTGACAGTAATTCCACTTGTTTATTAAATGTTTGCAGACCTAAACATGACAGTGAAGTGTCCATCATAGAGGACCATCTCCCCCAGAAGCAAAAACTCGTAGCGGGGGCACAGAGTTTGTTTTTATAGGAAAGGAAAACAGGATTTATTGTTTCTGCCTGGTCTATATACACATTACATATGCGTTACATTCATAGTATTATTGATGGGTGGTAAGGTTGTAAATGAGCAAATTTCTCACGTTAGATGTGTTTTCTCTCTCTCATATATAAATGTATGCATCGTACAGGTTTCAATGGATCACTGTGGGTTGGTTCAGATTGTTCTCAAACTCATAGTGGCTCAGACCAGGACCAAGGATGTGGATTCAAACCCTCAGACATAAAGGTCCAGTGAACTCCAGACTACATCATCGAGGTTATACAGTGTGGTGTTCGTAGTTCCAACTGCACGCATATATAAACACTGTTTTATTTGGAATTGTCAACACAGGAAGACAAGGAAATAAAACGCTCCAAACAATCGTGGCAACTTGTGGCCAAAAGAAAGAAAGAAAGAAAAAAAACATTCTGAAAATGTCTAAGCTCACTTACACAGCTCTGACAAGATTTAATCTAACCTGCAGTCCCCCCCAAAACGGAAAACAGCCCAAGATTGAAAATAATAATAAAAAAAAAAAGAAAAAAAACGAAAAAAAACAGCTATTTGATGATGTGCCATTTCGGATCAAAGGACGCTAATTTTATATTTTTACTCGGATCAAAACTATCTCTGTGGACACGACAAGCAGTGGTGGTGAGTGAAATGGTCAGTGAAGCTCTTTCTTTAGTGGGGATATAATATTTGTCGTACAGACTACTCTAAAACTTAATTACTTCTCAGCTGGGGCAACTTTAGCATGGGTTTGTTCAATAAGCTGTGTTTATACTGAGCTGACACTACCCCCCTCCCCCCCCTCCCTTTCCCGTCGTAGGGAAACCATTACAACAGACAGGCATGAAAATAACCCATTTAACCTTAAAATAAATAATAAGGAAAATTGTCCTCTCTGTACATGGAAAAAGAAGGGGAAGCTGTGGGAGTGGGTACTTCAGGAGGTCTCTGTGCTTACACTGACTGATGGAGGATGATGCAGGCACAGTAGCAGATCTACTAGAGTGCTCGATAAGAACATTTGTCTTTTCATTATTGACTTAAACATACCCTGGGTCTCTTTGCCACCTTTCAGATGGTGTCTTGTAAAGGAAGGGCAGGGTTTGATGGGCTTTCTGAGAAGGAGTCTGTTAGTTGCGAGGGCTCAGAGCATGCCAAACCCTTTGGCATAGGTGATGGCTTTCAGCAGTCTCTCTCTCAGCTTCTCCTTGCTGCTGTACTCAGGAAGCAGCAGCACGTTAAAGCAAGTGTGGGACGTCGGTAACCTGTGGAGATATAACAAAACTAGGTCAAATTTAACATGACGTCGGCCAGAAACAAAAAATTAGAACTTATACTAAATTAAGAAAACAGTTGTTTTTTTGTATGTTTGGTTTTTGTTACATGAATTTGTCTGTTCAGTCTAAACATTATGAACATGGTGCAGAGGAAAGCAGTTTGAGGGGGGACCCTTTTCACTGCTGCACCACTAAACTAAAATACATGCACTAGAGCACCTGTGTTAACACTGAAATTAAACACAATGATGCAAAAGAAACATTGCAGGGAAAGAGAAGCCATGTCTATGGGGCAACACAAAAGATTTTTTTTCTTAGCTAAAATTTTAAAAATTTAAGAGCCATCCAGGCCTTTATACCTTTGAGATACAGAATGAGTTTTTTAAATTTGATTATCATGTACATAATAAGGAGATAAAATACTGTGTTTCCCACATCTGAAACCAAACAGGTGCAGATAAAGACGAAGAAAGTGGGCCTAAAACTGAACCTTGTGGTACGCCATACAGGAAAGGTGTAGCCGATGACACACGATAACCAAGGGAATTGCACAAACTTTGATCAGCCTCACTTAACCATAACTCAGCCATATGCAACAGAAAAATTAGTTTTCTTTCAGTTCATAGCAGTTCTGGGTGTCATAATGGAAAATTAAATTAAGCTGGGCATCCTCTACATCACTGATACTCATTCCGGTCCTACGAGGGCCACAATCCAGCGGTTTTTCCATGTATCCCTGCACCAACACACCTGAGTTTTTATCCTATCCTATCCTAAGATAAAAAATGTAGTGCATAGTTTTTATGTGTATATTGCTGTCATGTTCGGTGCAGGAAGAAACGGTAAAAACGGGCAATTCTAAGGAATGCGTTCGCAAGAAAGTAAAAAAAAGCCTAAAAAAAATACCTGACACGCCCTTTCCTATTGGTGGAGAAATGCACCATGTCAACCATACTAAAAATGATATGACTACAAGACACATTTGGCTGCAGAAGGAGAGGACTGTGCTGCCTCCTGGTAATAAAAACATTTGNGACTGACATGAAGTGCTGCCTCCTGGTAATAAAAACATTTGTAACAGAGCCTGAAAATATCCGATAACCTAATTTCCTCTCTGTCTTTTAGTGGACAAGAGCATTTGTTTGGAGTGGAACAAGTCATTTATGTGGCATCTTATGACAACATCTGGTTGCTTAGTAGTTTAACAAAAACTGCCTGAGACGCTGACGCGTTTTGATGCAAATAGTTGTTTACGAAATTTGTACATACGTTTTAAAAAAATCAACAATTCATATTTCCATTCTAAGTTATATGTTTTCACACAAGAAACATTGTGAGGTTGTGCTGAGAAGAATGAGACCAAACAAGGCAGATGAAGACAGCCAATTGCATCCTTGTCTGTAGAGGATGCTGGACAGAAGCAGCTCACCTGTCTGTGTCGGGGCCGTTCTTGGCGATGATCATCTTCAGCTTGCCCAGCCCACCCACGGGTGCTCTGTCAGTGCCGGTGGTAAATTGCAGGAAGAGGCGCTTCTGCTCCTCGCCGAATGAGTGCAACGTCTCCCAAAACTCCCTGCAGAGAACAAAGTGTCACATGTTCACATAGTAAAAAAAAAAAAGACAGCAGGAGCTGGAAATGCTGTACAGACCACAACACGCTTTCTTACTTGATGATTCGAGAATCTCTGTTATACCCGCCGTCATATTCTGTCGTTTCCTCAAGTGCCAGGAAATCCAGGTTCTGCAGTGTGGAAGGAAGTAGCAGCTTAACTTTAATAAAAACATTTAAGCACATATAGTAACCAGTATGATAAATGACAACACATCTCACCCTGCTTCCACAGATCAGGAGCTCGATCTCCTCTGGCCTGAATAAGTATTTGAGCGGCGACTCGTTGGTGACCATGTGGAAGCCTCTCCTGAACGCTTTGAACTGTTTCTCTACGCTTTTGTTCAAAGTATAGTCTGAATACTGTGCAACAAATTCCTGCAAAATAAATATTAACAAGAACAAACGTTATTTGAACAAAGAAATCTGACTGCACAACGGAGATGTTTTGAAGGTTCAGTGCTACATGGGGGCTGTTTTCCTGGGTTTAGGGAGAAAACAAACCAAAAAAAAAATAAAAAATCACAAAAGCAAAATCAGACAACTGCTGCAACAAACGATCAGATGCTTTCCATTACTCTAAACGCGTTTCCTCTACTATTATTAGCTGCAGTATCTGGTTTATATGATACAGCATTTAAGCTAAATGGGTGATTTTTTTAATGTGTTAACATAAAACCTATTACAGAAAATCGGGGTGCAAAGTCCGGTCCTCGAGATCTACCACCCTGCAACTTTTAGATGCAACCCTTCTCTAACACACCTGAATCAAATGACTGGCTCATTATTAGGCCTCTGCAGAGCTGAATGACATGCAGATGACATTTGATTCAGGTGTGTTGGAGAAGGGTTGCATCTAAAAGTTGTAGGATGGTAGGTCTGAAGGACCGGACTTGGGCAGCCCTGCTGTAAATAAACTAATACATAAATCTCTGACCTGCTGTTTCAAGACAGTATTATTGTTAGGTGACAGGATCTTCATGTTCTCAGGAGACTAACTCTTTAACCCTTTAATGTTGTATGCATCATATTTGATACAGCTTGAGACCTTTTTTTCCACAAAAAATGGCAAACTGTCCTGCAACGTCTGCAGAAATGTCATGAATTTGTCAGGGAAATCTCTACGGAAGAGATGAATCCAGATCAGAACATGCAGCAAAGAAACGTGAATATTAGAAACAACGGTACAGTTAAGTGTTAAATATGTCTGATGTTCACAGCCATCTTCAAGTCACCACACACAAGTCATTCTTTCGTTAATCTGGATGTCTGCTTGGGGTCATCGTCATGTTTAAAGGTGATTTTCAGCTTCGGCTTATGAACTGGTGCCTAAAGTGATGGGACAATTTTCCCCCACCTTAACCACAGCCCCGGGTCCGACTGAAGAGAAGCAACCCACATCATGATACAGTGGTCTCTCGCTATAACGCGGTTCACCTTTCGCAGCCTTGCAGATTTTTTTAGTGCAGTTTTGCATGCTTTTATTTATACTGGACTTTTCTATAATACTGGACTAACATTGAGGATGTTTAAACAAGAGAAAAGTGTGAAAATGTTAATGCCTGTCTGAAAAAAGCAGATAAAGTGTGTAGGGAGGGGTTTTATAGCCTTAAAACATCTATAATAANTAGATAAAGTGTGTAGTCAGGGGTTTTATAGCCTTAAAACATCTTTAATAATTGTAATTAAAGCTGACTACTTCGCAGATTTCACCTNATTAAAGCCGACTACTTCGCAGATTTCGCCTATTGCGGGTTATTTTTAGAACGATGGACCACTGTACTGCCACTACCATGCTTCACTATGGGTATGATGTTCTGATGACACAAGTTTGTGTTTTTATTTTTGTTTTGTTTTTTTGTATAAAATAAGCCCAAAAGGTTCATCTTCTGTCTCATCAGACCAGAACACATTTTCACTTGGATTTTTGCTAAATTTTGCCATGTTTGGGTGTTTTTCTTTGTCAGAAAAAGAATCCAGGAAATTGTTTTTACATATAGTTCACAGCCAGTACTTCCAGTACTTCCTGCAGCTCCTTCAGTGATGATTGTTTCTGCAGCAGCAGGAAACTGAGTGAAGATCAGGAGAATCCTACGAGTTCAGCTGATCTGTATTTCAGGTTAAGCAGTCTCCAACCGATGGCAGGTGTCCATATTTATGCAGCCAGTTCATTGTACATTTATTTATTTACCAGATTTGTTTGTGTTTAAGCTGAACAGTTCAGGTTTTAGGTCATATTAAAGGTGGGAAAACTTGGAAATTTGCTATGTTTTATTGTTTTAACATCATAAGAAACCTAGAATTTAACAGGGGTGTAAATATGTTATATCTGACCCAAGTTCAACACGTCACAACAGTTTTTTTCAGCTAAAACAAATAGATATACACCTGAATCTGATGTGTGTGTGATGGAAATGATAAGTTATTATTAATAATCATTAATTATCAGGAAAGCTGGTTCTAAAAGGCACAGTGGGAAAAAACATGTTAACCAGAAAATGAAATTAATATGTTGCTGTAGATTAACTTTAAACTTCATTGTCAGGCTCACCTTTCTGTTTTCATTTGTGACAGGAATCTTGTCGCCGTTTTCCCTTAAATCGTACATAAGTGGGTTACCAAAGAGGTCCGTGTGGGAAATCTGGAACGTGATCATCATGTCCTCCTCCACACTGCCTTCATACTCCAGCAGCTCCTTCAAACTCTGGTGCAAAACCTTTTAAACAAGCACAGATAGATCAGACGTTTGCTTGATAAACCCGTAACATAAAGATCAACTGGAACATTTGATCCGGTGATGCTTACTGGATTAGCATCAGCTAAATCCCTAAAAGTTCCTTTCTTGCCCATCAACTTCCTGTAGACCACCATGGGGAAGTGCACATCCAGGATACAGTTGTTATAGATGGCCAAACCGAGGACGATGCCGATCAGTGTGTACTGGCCCTCATTTTCAAACGATGAAGGGTTGAACCAAAACAGCTTGGTGCGCTCGTCATACGTGAACATGCCTGGAGGAGGAAGTACAGATGAATTACATAAGAGCAACGAAATCACATATTATAAAACTACCCCTCTGGTACTACTGGCAGTACTGGTCCCAGTGTTGGCTTAGTCAGTTTTCTTTTATTTAAATTTAATTTAAATGTTAAAGCAAACTCCAGGCAGGGAAACTGGTACTAAAAGGAAGGGAAAAAATAAAGGCAGCAAGGCTGGGAAGCTGCATCCTTACTTAGTTTATGTATCATGGTAGCTTTATGCTTAATTACTGTTAGTTTTTATATCAGTATCAATTGTAAGCATTCATCTGTATACGAGTGTTTTTTTTCATACACATCTAGAGCAGGGATTCTCGATTCTGGTCCTCAAGGACCAGGATTGTGCAGGGTGGGATCATGGTGGGAACTCCGACTGTGTCACTTTCCAGGCTGTTTATTTATTTGCTTGTGAACGCTACTCAATCTACCACACAGAACAGCATTCACNACGCTCCTCAATCTACCACACAGAACAGCATTCACAACCACCATCTCCAGCCCCATTTATAGATGTTTACTTACAGTTTTACATCACTTAATAAAAAACAAACAGCGTTTACAAATACAAGCAGGAAATATCAGGACTTTACTTCCAAAGAAAGATGTTTCGAATTCAATTCAAATTTGAATTTTCTCTCCACTAACTTGAGGCGAGCTCCGCAGCTCAACATGATGATTCGGTGCATTAATCACTTGATATTACTCCACACATTAAAGCCATCTGGGATTAAAGTATCACTGAAATCAATCCAAATCAAATTAATGCATTAAAATTATTTCCATCCACAACAATATTCATTGTCACCAAGATCTACTACTGATGAGGTGACATTATTTTGTTGTTTCAGTTTGAATCCAGTGATACAACAATGAGAAACCAACAGACATATACATATATATATTAAAAAAAAGACTTAAACTCAACATCCTCTTTATCAGATGCTCCTGTTCAACTGCTTGCTAACACAAATATCTAATCAGCCAATCACATGACTGCAACTCAGTGCATTTAGCCATGTAGACACTGAGCATCAGAATAAGGAGGAAAGGGATTTATGTGACTTTGAA
>CM047998.1:8302275-8322443 GCA_026261665.1 Melanotaenia duboulayi
GCTGAGAGGAGAGAGAATGCTAAATCTGTAGCGTAGTCTTCGAGTCTTCGACTTCCCTTTAGTCTTATGGCTCTGATGCAAACTAGGGCTGCAAGATAAATCCTTAAAAAAAAAAAAAAATGGTGATCTCGCTTCACACATACATGTGACCTCATTTCCACACACAGCGATTCTAAATGAGCTGCATCTCAAACAAATGCTCTAATTTCCACGTGGATTTTTTTCAAGCGTTTCAAATGCAGCATTGTCTTAACCAATGGTAAAGCATCTTTAAAACAAGCAAATTAGTGGAGGAAGCGCGCCTGCAGTTGAGTGTTTGAAAAGAATGAGTGAGAGTTAAAGTGGAGGAAATTCTGTAAAAAAGGTTTAATTGGATCGTGGTAGTGATGAGTCACCCACCCACCTACCCGAACTCGTACCTAAAAAAGCTTCGCAATCGGCGGCGGTGTGATAGTATTTTGGATTTAAGCCAGGCGGTGACAGTTTAAGTGGCAGCTAGCGGCAACCTTGGCTGATAAAATGCGAAGCCCATGCGGATCTTTTGATCCAAGTATCCAATATCCGGGGCAAGAAGGGAGAGTGTAGCGCAAACATGGTTTTTAGCCGGCTAACAGTGCGCCTTAGCTTTAGCTCGTCTACCTTTACTAGCCGGTTAGCTCACGTTTGATGCAAGTTTGCTCAGTTAGCTCTTAGCAACAGGCAGCTCGGAGTTTGCTAGACGTCAGTCATCCACCTCCACGCTCACAGCCCCCTCTCAGCTCCACCCACTTTAGCATTTTTGTATTTTCCGGTATTGATGGCAGGCGTGATGCTGCCAAGATGCCGATGCTTGGAACCGCCCAACGAGCTTCACTTTTACTCTTCAGAAACCTACCGGTGACGTCACAGAGGCTCCGTCCATCTTTTATATACAGTCTATGGTGATACATTGTGGGACTCTTATTATTATTTATTTTGGTTGCATGCGCTCTATCAGCGGACCAGCTTTAATAGTGATTAGATATGATCACGCGGGCCAAAAATAATTTGGTAACAGCCCGTGGGACTTGAGTTTGACATGTCGTGAAGTCACTGTTTAGTGATGTTTTCTACTAGATTTCTTATGTCTGACTCTGCTCTATCAGGTGGTGGCCGAGGATTTGGCAGGAATGATCGGAACGATTTCAACGGTAAAATTTTAATCTTCAAATTAATTTATTTTGAGGTGAAATCATCTAAAAATATTTAATCTGTGTCATTTGCAGCAGATGAAAACGGAGTGCATGAAAACGGTAGGCAGCTCTTGTTTTTTAGGTTATATAAAAACATTCACTTTGAATGAATCTGTTAATATGATGTGTTTGAGTTAACAGGGTTTAGAGGAAGAGGCCGAGGAGGAAGAGGAGGCGGCTTTAGACAAGGTATTTGTTCACAAAAGCTTATTGTCTGCTTGCAGTGTGTTAAAGTGAAATGTGTAAATGATGGATTGTTTATGATGTAGGCGGTGATCAGGGTGACGGCAGAGCATTTGGAGGAGGTAAACAACTTTTCCAAGTTATCAAGTCATTTTCTGTCGATAAATATTGATTACATTCTGTGTGGTTGCAGGATACCGCGGGAAAGATGAAGAGGTGTTTGCTTCAGGTCAGAAAAGCCGCCTTTGATGATTAACTGTGATTTTCTTTCCTTATGTAAAGTAAAACAATTGTGTGTGTGTGTGTGTGGTTCAGGAGAGAGTCAATGTCCAGAAAAAAAAGACCCAACCGAAGATGACAGTGAGTAAAACTCTGCAGTGGAAACAGTCAATGTTTTTGCGCTCTGGTTCTGCAACACGCATCATTTCTGTTTTGAACCACAGGACCCAGAGTCACCTACGTTCCCCCGACTCTTCCTGAAGACGAAGACGCCATTTTCTCCCACTACGAGTCCGGGATCAACTTCAACAAGTACGATGACATCCTGGTGGATGTCAGTGGCAGCAACCCACCGCCGGCTATCATGGTAGGAAGTGTGAGGATGGCTGATTGGTTAGTTAGATATATGTGGGAGGTGTGTGCGTGATTCCAGAGCTAAGCCTTGTCATTAATGTAGCTGGAGCTTCTCTCACCCATAGACGCTCAAACAGTCACAGTCTCGGGTTTCAGTTGATTTCAAGCTTGATGCACTCCTTGAACAGTCACTGCTCAAAAACAAAAAGTCACATTGAAAATATTTTTGAACTGTGAGCAGCAGAAAGGTCTGAACACAAATATGCCATTTTTAGTATTTTACTCTTTGGAGTTTTCATGGCCGGTTTAAAACACCCCTCACACTCTGATTTGAGAAGAAAAAAACAAAATGGAGCCGGTGGCAGGCGTACTCTGTGCTCTGAGGGGATTCGAGAGAAAATTGTAAAGCCTATTGGGTGAAAGGAAAGAAAAATTCCCACGTTTTGATTTATAATTAGTATATGTACGGAAGAAACTGGGTGTCAAGGAGTTTGTGAATTTTCTGAATAATTTAAGGGGGTAGAGTTAAGTGTGACACAATCACCTTGTGGACTCTGTGGGCAAATATCTCAAATTTCATAAAATTTAAACTGCATTTGTGTTAAATTTGTTAAAGATATCTAAATGCTCTTTAAGACTGTGAAGGTTTTATCTTTCGTGATCTGTTTTAAGTTTTTATTGAAGGTTCTCTGTGAAGGTGTGCCTGAGTTACAGGGCTCCAAACTGGGCTTAGTTTTCCACAGTTCCATTAATTTCTATGCAACCACTTTTGGTGTTTATTGAGAATTTCATAAACCGTGTGCAATGAATCGATAACAAAAGGTATAGCACATCTTTTGGTCTGGATTTTCTCAAAACTGACCATTTTACACAAATAAAAGTCTGTGATGGAAATGGAAGCGGAGGAAGAATTAGTGGATCATGTGTATGAGACCATATTATGTGGGCTTTAAAGAAAATGCTTTGGCATCCATAATCACATATTACATATCAACAAAAGAGAATCTAGTGCCTTTGGATCAGCTAATGGGGTTGTTGGTTATGTGACACACAGATCTACGTTTTACGTGTTGCACCAGAGATCAGAGTGCGGTTATTAAGAAAAGGAGGTAATTTTGCATCCTATCACAGGTTGAACTGCTGTGTTGACTTGTCCATCCTAAGTCTGTCAGTCCCGTCTCTACACCTGCTCAAATACAGCCAGGCAGCAAAGATCGCAATCTCTTATATGTGGATAAAATGATGCATTAAAGATGTTTATTCTCTCGCCAGCCACCTAATCAGGTCCATCTCACTAGTATGAGGGTCGACCCATTTTACCCTCGAAACTACCTTAATTATTGGGTCTCATAGGCTCCGTTTACGCTGCAGATGATTTTTTTCCCTTATGTGACTCAGATTTTTTGACAGTCTGAACATTTTTTTAACCGAGCCAGGCCACTTTCATATGTGGTCCTAGATCTTCTACACATCCAGTCGGTGTTGAAGCCACTTCATTTTGAACGGTCATGCTGCATTTCATCCGACTTTGACATCACAGTCAGACAGACATCACAATTCTGCCTTTTCACATTATTTACCGTGTTGTCTTTTCCTTTTTTACTTTATTTTTTTATTGTAAATGAAAATGATGACAAAACACCACCATCACAAGAAAAGTAATACGATGAGGGAAGGGGACAAGGGTGTATTTACAATTAGAATGTGTTAACACGCAGGTTGCATCGCATTTTATATCCTCATTGTCGGGTCGGGTCCAGATTTCACTGGAAGGTATCCCTGGGTCGGGTTTGTAATCATCCTAACGGGTTCATGCTGGTGCAGGTTGGTAAAACTGGACCCGTGCAAGATACTGCACAGACCAACTCAGCTGCATGCTTCTGAACAAAAGGCCATTGTTAACATTTGTGCTCTCCCTTTTCTCAGTCTCCTTCTTTCATTCATCATTTGGGCAAAATTTTATGGGTTCAGACTGGGCAAGTACTTTGACACTGATGAAGCATCCATTACATCCATAAATACTACGTGACATCGTGTTACCCTCTGCACATGCGTGTCACTTAAATGCCACATACTGTTCACACTACAGCATGATGAAGGTCGCTTTGAAATGAGAATATGAACCAATGTGACCATGCAAAAAAAAATCAGTTTTTATTAAATAAAATCAGATTTAAGAACTAAGACCTGCAGTGTGGACTTCTGGAAACCTTCCTCCGAGGTTTTGCTCCATATTGACATGACAGCATCACACAGTTGCTGCAGGTTTGTCGGCTGCATCCATGATGAGAATCTCCTGTTCCACCACATCAGTTTGTAGATACATGAACTTGTGTATCTAATCTAACAAATCTTTTCCTGCAGACCTTTGATGAGGCAGCGTTGTGCGAGTCCCTCAAAAAAAATGTCAGCAAATCTGGATACGTGAAGCCGACCCCTGTGCAAAAACATGGCATCCCAATCATCTCAGCGGGCCGGGATCTCATGGCTTGTGCTCAGACCGGATCTGGTAAAACGGTGAGATGAGGAAGAACCAAAACCTTACCTGTGAAATTTACCCTTGGACAAGTGTAAATATGTCAACCTGTCTTCCAGGCTGCATTCCTGCTCCCTATCCTGCAGAAGCTGATGGCGGATGGCGTGGCAGCCAGTCGTTTCAGTGAGCTACAAGAGCCTGAAGTCATCATTGTGGCTCCAACCAGGGAGCTCATCAACCAGATATTTCTGGAAGCCAGAAAGTTTTCCTACGGGTCAGTTTACCCTGATGGAGCTGATAATGGACATGTATGAAGCTGTCCTGGGTTTGAATAGTTTTCCTCTCTGTTACAGGACATGTGTGCGCCCAGTTGTGGTTTATGGTGGAGTCAGCACCGGACACCAGATGCGAGAAATCGAGAGGGGATGTAACGTGGTGTGTGGGACACCAGGACGTCTGCTGGACATGATTGGAAGAGGAAAGGTAAAGTTGTGATGGTTTCATTAGTTTTCATCAGAGCTTGATTGTTCAGGTTAAGAGATGGAGTTCAACGGATGTGTTCCAGATTGGTTTGAAAAAACTGCGGTACCTGGTCCTGGATGAGGCTGACCGTATGCTGGATATGGGCTTTGAACCTGACATGCGTCGCTTGGTCGGCTCCCCTGGAATGCCACCCAAGGAGAAGCGTCAGACTCTGATGTTTAGCGCCACCTACCCTGATGACATCCAGAGGTCTGCTGCACTTTCAGTCCCAGTTTTTTATTGGTGATGCAATCAACCATGTTGCAGATGGATCGTTTTTGTTTTTAATAGGATGGCTGCTGAGTTCCTGAAGACTGACTACTTGTTCTTGGCTGTGGGTATTGTGGGCGGGGCCTGCAGCGACGTGGAGCAGCAGTTTGTCCAAGTCACTAAGTTCTCCAAGAGGGAACAGCTTCTGGACCTCCTCAAGACCACAGGTATGTTTAGGCTTTTCCAAACTGCAGGTTTTCCATTACACTAATATCTTTAGTTTTTTGTTTTCCCCAGTATCCTCATTGATTTGCTTTTTACGACATTCTTATTCAATAGAAAGCAATGATACAAAATGTTCTTACTTTGATTATTTACACTTTGCGTTAATAATTTCTCTATACGCAGAAGATGTAATTATCTTCACTCAGGCTGAAAATGTCCACAAACATTTTAGGTGCTGACAGCTGCAGTAAATCAAGTTCAGGTTCAGTTTTTTTTCTTTTTATTGTGTAAAACGTTTACAGAGCAAGCAAAAGTCATGCTGCTTTCTGGTGTTTTTCAGAGAAGAGGAAACTAATACTAAGAATAAACAGTATTTGCTTGGACTGTATTAAACTCAGTATTATACTTTAAAAGTCATGTTTAAAAAATTGTGTAATTACAAAACCTCAAAAAGGAGTTTTTCTTTCATTGTTCATTTAGTGTAAAAGAAACAGCAAAACAAAACATAAGAAACAAAAATCATCGGGGTGGTACCTAGAGATACTAGCTTATCGTGGGTTTTACGGTAGACAAGATGGTGTATCGGTCAGGATACAGGACGCGTCTCTTTCTTCAATTGTCTTCATCAGTTCTGTTTATTGGAGCAGTTAAACACAGCAGAGCTGTAACAGTCTGAAATAGAGATCAATGTCAACGAGTAATGGACAGCAGCAAGACATGCTATAGCTATATGGCCTCAACAAAAAATGCCCATAAAATGTACATTGAAATATGCATGTATTTAAGCAGTTCCATATAAAATCAGACGGTCTAATCTAAACAAACTTAACTATTAAATCCCATTGCCTGATGAAACATAACCAGCTAACTTGTTCACACAAAATGACAGTTACTCCTCGGGTAAACATCCCTGCAGGCCAAATTAACGTAAATGTGGCAATAGCACCACCATGTGGCCAGAGTGGGTATATATTGATAATACCACATGGTGCGTCTGTCCACCAGAAACATTACTGCTGTTTCTCCTAATATAAGACATTAAACTACTTTTCTTGGAGAACATGGACGTATAAGCAGACATATGACGTTGTCTGCTAACTAGCAGATTTTTACCTAAGCAGAGACACCATCCTGTTCTGCTGGATGCCCGTGGGGAAAATTAGCTCGTGATAAACACAAATCAAATTAATGGAATGTACTTGCTTCTCGTCCTTGACTCAACACTTGGGACATCAAACTGGCTTGCATGAACATCTGCAGGACACGTATCACAAAGGGTAAGGATTACTAATATAACAGGCTATAACACCGACGACGTTTGCTTCCACTCTTCGTTCAGACTGGAACCGACCAACCTTACATACGTCTCTTCCTTTTAACAGACAGAAATCTAATTATGGACACTAGATAGTCTTTAACAGAGGGGAAAACCTTTTCAAGCAACTGAGTGGAAATTGTCCATATCAGTTTTTTTCAGCCATCTGCTTTGAGTTGCAAATAAAAAGCCATTTTCTCCACTGCATATGTTTTCATTAATGTCCATCCATTGATCGTTGAGCTGTTGAACCATTTCTTGGTGGTGGCCTTTTTACTGACAGCAGTCATTTTGAAGAGATACCTGTCCTCTTTCTTAATTAGTCCTTCTGGGGCCAAACCCAGACACAAATTACAATTAGTTGTAGGTATGGAAAGCCTTTATTTTCCACATTAAACTCAGTTTTAACTTTTCCAAATGATTTAAAAACATTTCCCTGTGTCAGTGTGCTTGTGGTTGTTATACCTTTATCTATCCATTCAGTAAAGGCTTTATCAGTTTGACTGGTTTGAACAGATGTTTTTAGTCTTTCAGTAACGGTAAGCTATCATCTTGCTTGTTCTGTGGTGTTTGTCTCCCAACCTGGCCTGGATGCAGGTATCTGCTCTGAGTCAGCTCTACCTGCTTCCATCTGGCATAATATTCTGGAAAACACTAACGTATGTTTCAGCTGAGCAGTGTGAAAGTCTCTTCGATTGGGCCCCTGCTGTTATCCAGTGTGAGTGCTATGAATTTAACTCTGGACCTTTTGCCTGCTCAAATAATCACCGACATCTTCTTATTCCATGCTGTAAACTGGGAGTCTGGGATGTGGACTGGTGTAGAAAGGAATAGATGCAGCTCTACAGTACTTTTTAAAAAATCTTTTGTAAGAGTCCAGTTAAAGGATTCTCTGGGAAACTTCCTCCCTGAATATCTTGTGCCACTCATTTGGAAATCCGTCGCTCCCGGAGCTTTTTATTTTATTCTTCAGGCTGCTGGTGGCTTGGTCCAGCTCTTCAGAGAAGACTGCATTTAGTTAGTTCTGCTAACATGTCTTTACATTCTGGTTGGTCATTTACAGGAGGAACAAATCTTGACATACAATCACGTTTATAGAATCCTGGATGAGAAATTATTACAGTTTCATCGGGATCTCACTGGGCTTGTTCTACCTCAGGTTTAGTAGAAGGTGATAAGTTCTGTAAGGATGTACCTCCTTAAGATTTGCCTCAAATGGTTGAAACTCTTCAGATTTATTTTTAATTGATTAAACATTCTATGTAAAATTATGTAAATTAGTTCTTCCCCCCTGAATTTATTAGATAATGGGAATAAAAAGTTTTTTCTTTAACGACATGCATCCAAGTTTCTCGACCATTCTGTCACCTGCAGGAAGTAAAGACAGAATAAAAAGCAAAATAAATTCCTTATATTTCATGGCCATCCTTCTGCTACGTTGCACTTCTATCTTTTCCACTGTAAGAAATAACCACTGGCCCAGTTACTGATCAGAGGCTGTAGTTTGTGTTTCCTTCTTTTTCATCAGCAGGGTTGTCATCCACGTAGTGGTGTGAGTTCTTTGTCACTCTGGCTCTTAATTCTTTGTTCTCCTACAAAGCATCTGTTAAAAATGGAGATACCGAATCTGTTCCTCTAGCACTGCAGATACCTCATCACTGTGGGCATCCTAACTCAGATGATGAACTTAGAATTATCTTAATTGTAAAATGATCTCCCTAATTTATTAAATAAATTTTTAAAAGATAATTAAATATGCCTTTTTTATATATTATAAATGCAGACACCCAACCCCCCTCCTCCCCGGTTTAAAACGGTGTTTTAAAACGCATGTTTGTTTTGAATGGCTGCAGGAACGGAGCGCACCATGGTGTTTGTGGAGACCAAGAGACAGGCTGACTTCATCGCCACGTTTTTGTGTCAGGAGAAGGTTCCCACCACCAGCATCCATGGGTAAGCTCCACATTCTGGAAGTTCTCTTTGTTGTTTTGGTTAGTTTGACCTAACAGTCGTGTTTTGTTTTCGTTAGCGACCGCGAGCAGAGAGAGCGCGAGCAGGCGCTGGCAGATTTCCGCTCAGGAAAATGTCCGGTCCTGGTGGCGACCTCCGTAGCCGCCCGTGGCCTGGACATTCCAGATGTGCAGCATGTGGTGAACTTCGACCTTCCCAACAGCATTGATGAGTACGTCCACCGTATTGGGAGGACTGGGCGCTGTGGAAACACTGGGAGGGCCGTGTCGTTCTACGACCCGGATGCTGACAACCAGTTGGCTCGCTCCCTGGTCACAATCCTGTCAAAGGTAAGATGCTCACACTTCAGCATCTCTTCATACCAGTAAATCCAGTTTTTACTGGTGACTAAAATGTTTGTTGTTGCCAGGCTCAGCAGGAAGTCCCCTCATGGTTGGAGGAGTCTGCCTTCAGTTCTCGTGGAGCAGCTGCCTTCAATCCCTCCAGTAATGCTTTTGGAGCCACAGACAACAGAAAGGTAGCTACTTTCACCTTTTACTTTCCCCCCGTTTAGGTTCTGTCCCGTCTTTCCAACGTCATTGTGTCCATGTTCTTTCCTCAGGGTCATCATCCCGGCTCTTTTCAGGACCCCGTTAACAACCAGCCAGCAGCCCAGACTTCTGCTGCTGATGATGAAGAATGGGAATAGAGAGAAAACCTAAGCAGCTTCAACGTTTTTCTTTTTTGCGTTTAGCTTGTTGCTTCACATTTTTGTTTGAACAAGAAATATAGTCTAAAATCCTGGTTCATGTTATAAGTGTGATGTTAAACAAACCAGGTTTGCATGCCCAGTTTGCTGTCAAGTTTTTTAGTCCCTTTGTGAGGATTTTTCTTTTCTTTTTTTTCACCATTTGAATGTGTGTTTGACATGTCAGAAATTAAGAATGTCATATTGCAGGTATATTATATGAAGATTGAGAGAAATGGAAATAAATAATTGTTCAAAGCAAGTGCTTCATGCAACAGAGGTCCTAAAATTCACAGGAACCTGAAGATGTGTCTATGTCTCTGACATAAAATCCTGCAGGAAATTATGGAAAACGTTTTTTTCAGCATTCAGGATGTGCTTTTGCTTTTTCTGATGGGTTTAGACAGAACAGGCTTTATTTTCGGTGCCAAATCAAGATTTTGGTATGTGAGCCTGTCTTTTGAGAGGATATCTGATGGCAAATTTTCCCAAGCNGTTTTCGGTGCCAAATCAGCCTGTCTTTTGAGAGAAGGATATCTGATGGCAAATTTTCCCAAGCTTTATGGTTACTATTTGTCAAAACGATTATTTGAAGAAAGAATAAATGAATGATTTTTCAAAAAGAGTTTATATGGACAGCCCTCACATATTTAACAGGGCCACACACCATTTAACCCACTGAAACAGTGCTACATTTGGTGTACGTGGGAATTAGGAAATTTTAAACATGTTAAGTGTTTAAACAATAACGTGTTATAAACAAATTGTTTAGTTTTTGTGGGATATCATGTTGGAACCGACGTGGACAAATCTTAAATTCCCGATTAGCAAGTCCTCCCTGCAACGTGGCATTTTCTCTGAATTTTTCCCTAAGAGAACCTCCGAATTCCCCGTCGTCTCTGAACGCAGCGTAATTTCATTGATCGGTTATTTGCGTATTTGAAGCTCAACCGGAATCAGAAGAGTCAGACCCGTATAAAGAGCATTTACTCAGAATGCAGACCAGATATGTCCATTAAAATCCAATAAACACTACAAATTTCAAATGATGGAATCAGTAGTGGCATTTCTTTGGGTGCCAGCTCATATTGGGGTAAGAGGAAACGAATGGGCAGAAAGGGACAAGGATTGGTCAAAGGAAAGAGGTTATGATTGGAAAGAAGAATAAACAAAATAAAGGAGCGATGGCAGAAACTGGGAAGCAGAAGGGACGATGGTTTTACAGAGTACAAAGAAATGGGAGAAAAGTATATATGAAATACGATCGTGTTATATCAAAACTGAGATTGGGACATGCTTGGCTTAATGAAAACATGGGTCGGTGTATACTGCAACCAAAATGAAACCGTTTACTGCAACAGATATAAGACAAAAAGGACGGAAATGGTAGATAAAATCAGGGTATTTTACAGGGCAGCTCAGGAGATAGTGCTCACCTAATTATTTTCTATCTAAAACTGGGTTGATTAAGAGAATATAGAGGATCGTTTTTTTTCTGTCCTGTCCCGCGCGCCTTACCAGTTGGTGGCGGTAATGCGCATTTGGCAACCGTTGTTTGGCAACCGCTAATAAACTTCAGAAGAAGAAGAGCCACAGACGTCTTTTCCAGAGAAAACACAACTTCTCTGGACTTCCAGGCGGATACATGGATGTATTATTTAGTTCTAAATAATACATCCATGGGCGGATAGCAGACCCTGAACAGACGCCCACTTCTTAACCAACATCTCTACATTTTTTTCAGTCTGATTTCTGACTGAAGCCACCACGAACAATGAACGGAAAAGCTAAAAACAAGGTAAAACTCAAGTAACGTTAAACCACTCAAAAACTAGCTGTTTGCGTCACGTCATCAGAAGATTGAGGAGAAAAATAGACCAGCTTTATNCGTCACGTGATCAGAGGATTGAGGAGAAAAATAGACCAGCTTTATTAGGCTGAAAACATAAAGCCTTAACTTTAATGCGGATTGCTAAAGTGCAGGTGTGTGTTGTGATGGACAGGTGGTGACCTCAGGAAGACTGGCTGGAGCAGGGACATTGGATAGGTGAGTCCAGCATCCTTTAACCACCTCTGTGGATGAGGACATTTTAACGTTATGTTTTGTCCACAGTTCATTAAATCCACATGTTTTGTCACATTAGACTATCCCCAAATGTGGTGCCAGCAGCCCGGCCTGACCCAGCTTATTCCCTGTACTCCACAGACTCTGAGGACCAGGTACCTGCTTCATAATGTTATACAGATGGACAATGTTAGTCTCAGCTTAAACATAAAATACCATAAAAACCTTCATCTGACACTTCAGAAACTATCAGATGTTGGAAACTAAGAACTGCAACTCCATTTACAAGATATAAGGAACAGTGATGCTCAAACCAAGACTACAAGCTCCATCTTTTTTCTTCTGTTAAGTAGATTTAACATGAACTGAAGGTAAAATTATGCTGACTGTTCTGCCCTCAGGTCACCTGTCTCCACAAGGGTCTGGACCACTGTGCTGCCTTGCTAAATGGCATCCTTCAGGCAGACAATGCAGGTCAGATGTTTAATCTATAACCTAGACTCCATACCTTTTTTATTTTTTATAAATGGTGACCTTAAAACTTTGTAGCCCAGCTAACGTCTTTAAAATTGGGGTTGTAAAAAAATAATAAAACAGGACAACGATGTTTATTTTCAATTGATGCGCAAAGTTTTAGACCCCAAAGTTCATAAAACGAGAACAAAAGTGTATTTTAATGCAAAATATTAGTGTTAAAGTTTTTGTTGCTGAAAGTGATCAATAATATGTCATCCTCTGTCAAAAAAGGGAAAAACCTGTGAGAATAGAAATGTCTTATTTCTTCTCTTTTTAATTGTATTTTAATCAGGCATAGTAACAGACAGCATTTTCATAAGTCCCTAGACACCAGTAACATGCATATGAACCCTAATTATTTTAGTCTTTTAGATGGTTTTTCTGAAATTACGGTCCTCTCTGAGAGAACGGAGGAGCAGAGGGAATCATCCAGTGCAGACATAAAAGTGATGATGTGTGTTTTGTGTGTTTAAGCCTCTCCAGACCTTTCCAGAAATCTAAAAACAGGAGCAACTAAATCAAGACCATCCTCCACCTCACAGGGAAAGAAGATCA
This sequence comes from Melanotaenia duboulayi, assembly GCA_026261665.1. Classification (NCBI taxonomy): domain Eukaryota; kingdom Metazoa; phylum Chordata; class Actinopteri; order Atheriniformes; family Melanotaeniidae; genus Melanotaenia; species Melanotaenia duboulayi. The sequence continues at coordinate 8,314,825 of CM047998.1, forward strand.
CTAAGAAGCTCTCATTTAAAACAGGTGTGTGTGTGTGTGTGTAGTTTAGCTTCAGAGTTCAGTTTGTCTGGTTTATTTGCAGCAACTGTTTTTGTTTATTTACTTTTCCTAAAAGTTCTGCAGCGATCACATTTGAACCACTTTCATGTCTCAGATTATTTCCATCTTTAGTTTGTTGTGAGAAAACGGTCATTGAATGTTTAGATGGTGAGCTGTAACAGTAATGCATGGTGTGTGTGTGTGTGTGTGTGTGTTTAAGCTTCACCTTTTTACAGAACAATGAAGGTTGGAGCAAAATCAAGACCATTGACCTCAGAGGGAAAGACCACCATGAAGAAACTGCCCACAAAAACAGGTGTGTGTGTGTGTGTTTGGGGATGTTTATGTGGTAAAATATGGAAGGCATGAGGAATTAATTAAACTTGATAAAATTTTCTGGTCCGTGTTATATGATCTAGACGGATAAAAGTAGTGGTGTATGGCTGGAAGTGCTTCTGGGTCCTTATCTCTAGAGACCCTTTAGATCCTCCAGGTGTGTGTAGATACTGTACTGTTTATCTTGCCATCTTGGTACCAGATAACTAGAAAATAAAAGGCCCTCTTACGTCAGGAGGAATCATCTTTGACTCTTCAGTTTTTACACCCACCTCATTTGAGCTTTTAATTTGAGAGCAAAGAACAGAACCCTGATTAATTTCTACTAACCTTTTCCCCTCGGTCCTCTAGTATTGGCTACAAACCAGCAGAGTTCTCAGTCAGGCCTGCATGGACCTGGCAGATCAGCTCCAAGGACTCCGAGACAACTCCTGCAACGTCACAACCTAAAACCTCCAAACCTTTCAGACCCTGACCCTCCACCTCAGCCTGACATGACCTTTCAGCTTCCTGCTCAGCTTCCAACCTCTCTACCAGGTCAAACTGAAGGTGGGAGTGTTTCTGAACGCACACACTGTGATTTAGAGAGAGGAGAGGAGCTGGTTCCTGTTAGAGACACAAACATCCAGAGATGTGCAGAATCCCAGCCAGCTGTCAGCTGCACGGTGAGGATGTCCAGTCTGCAGCTGGAAACGAGACAGGAGGATAAAATCCCTGCGGAGGAGGAGAGCTGCGACAGGACAGAAGAAAAGATGAAAACAGTTCAGGGTCTGCTGGGAAACCTCAGGACTCTGATCTCTGGAGAAGGTAACCAGGTTTGATCTGTTCTTACTTTAAACCTTCCATGCCACGTTCAAAGTCACTTAAATCCTCTTTCATCCTCATTCTGATGAGTTCAAACTTCAGTAAGTCATCTTCACCATGTCTACATGATTACATGCACTGAGTTCCTGCCATGTGATTGGCTGGTTTGCTTTGTGTGTGTGTGTGTGTGTGTGCAGACAGTGAAGCAGAGAGGCTGCTCAGCCATCTGGAGCAGGTTGTTTCTTCACCACAGCTGAACATGAATGGCTTAAACATCCCGGCTGTCGGAGCAGCGGCTGCATCTTTACAGGAGATTTATCAGGAAGAGAAAACGCTCTGTAACTCTGAAGGTAAAACGTGTGTGTTTGTGTGTGTGTTATTGTGTAGTCATGAAATAAATCAGTCCTGTCTTCTCCACAGAGCTGCAGGATGAACTCCTCACAGCCCAGTCCAGACTACAGGAGCTCCAGAATGACTTGACAGAGCTACGGAAAGCCCTTCAGGACACACAGAACCAGCTGCAGAACACAGCGGTGGAGAATTCACTCATAAAGAAAGGTTCGAACTTCTGTAGACCACCACCCTGATCAATACTTTTTATTAAGTTGTAGTGCAAGCTGCGTTTTCATGCTCCAACAAAAATAAGTCTAACGGCTGAAGATGTTTTGGACATGAGGAAGTTGGTTAGCCATGTTTAGAGAATGGAGATTTTTATCTAATTCTAAATAAGACTATTATTTTCATGCTGTTTATATTTGTTTAATATTATTAAATTCATATTCTGGATATCTTTTAAGGAGCACAGTCTCCCTATGATGCTGAGACGTTTGCCCCCATCAAAAACCTTCATTTTATTTCTTTAAACACACAACTCTAAACACGAACACTAAAAGTTCCCTCACTGTTATCGTATAAAAAAATTCTTGAACCGCGAATGGAAGAAATGTCTGATCAACACAAAGATGTCATTTTTATGGTTCTACTGTCTTCTACGTAGATTTTTTGACAAGTTAAAAATACCCCTCACTTCCTGACGTCAAACATGAAGGAAGTCTGAGTTGGGGTGGGTGCACCCTGCACTCTGAGGCGATTTGAGAGAAAACTTTAAAGTCTATTGCGATAATGTTCACATTGGATGAAAGAAGACAAAAATGGCTTCATTTTGAGGTATAATTTGTATATGTACAAGAGAGAATGATTGAAAGATGTTTGAGAATTTCTGTGACTGATCATCAGGATTAAAATTTAGTGTTGCACCCTAGTGATCATTCTGGGGCAGAATCTCTGATTTTCATAAAACATAAACTGAAATTGTCTTAAAACTGTAAAAGATATTAAAATATCCTTTCAGACACTAAATGTGTTATCTTCTGTGACCCATTTAAACTTTAAATGAAGTTCCTATGTGAAAGTATAAGTTATGGGGCTCGAAAATGGGTCTGGTTTTTCATTCATTCATTTCTATGGGACAAATTTGAGCAGTTTTTCTTTATTTTTGTAGAAACTTTGTTGTGACTTTAATGTTTTAGTTTGTTTTTTAATTTTGTGTGTGTGTGTGCAGACTTGGAGCTTACAAGAAGTCGACTGCTAGAAAGTGAGCGAGAAAAGCTCGAGCTGGCCGCACTTTCCCAGAAAAGACTGGAGGAGATGGGAAAACTGGAAAGGTAAAGGAATGATGTTTAATTTGTGTTACACACAGTTAACCTTAAACTGATAATTGTGTCTTGTCTTGGTCTGGTCTAGGTTTATTCAGATGCGGTGTTATTCAGATCGTTGTGATGTTGATGAAAACTCAGTCACAGAACATTTCAGCCAACACACTGATGGACAGGATCCAGCCGAGCTTTCCGCTGATCTGATCAACCGGTACCTGATGTCTCTGAGCGAAGTGGAGCCCACTCACATGCAGCCTGTGTGTACGGCTGCTCCTCAACAGAACCTTCATCCCAAACCATCCAGTGTGGATGACACCCTTAGATGTGGGCGGCCATTCAGCTGTACATCACAGTGTGACGGGGAATCTGTGTGGTCTTATCGGAGCATGAAGTCCGGGTCAACCTTTAACACCAGAGACGAGGCGGCGTTCAGAGACGGCCTGGCAGCTCTGGACGCCAGCATTGCCAGTCTGCAGAAAACAATTCAACTGGACCTGAAGAAGTGATGCCAACTGAATGTAGAAACTACGCTTTCCTACAGCCTGTGAAGCATTCTGCTTTTAGACGTTTCTAATGATTTGTAAAGAAAGTAAAATTTAAGATAAAATAAAACTTTTTTAAAAGCATTTTATCCCCGTTTCCCTTGGAGACCATTTCTGATGAGATCAAGTGAAGGTCCCCATTCATCTCAGGTTCAGGATTTATTTAATCTGCTGTAGTTATTTTAGCCTTGACACGTCTTCATGTGTCCAGGCTTGTCCAGTTTCTTCTGATGTGTTAAGGACACACTGCACAACATGCTGAGACATGCCCAGATTTTAGTTAAGAGCTCCTTAGGAATGACCTTGCTGCAAAAAACCTGTTTTCTCTCTGTCAAACTGTTGTTTCTTTATTTCAGATCCAACAAAAGCAACAGAAACGTGTCTTCCTGACAGGATGCTTGTTACAAAGAGCCTAAAGATTCAATTTAAAGTTGTTTTTTGCTAAGTTGGATGTGTCGTCAGAACACTGGTTCCTCTTTTTTGTGCTTGAATGATTAATAGAACAGTAATAAATGGCTTAAAGAAATGGGGGAAATAATCGGTAGATGTAGTGATAAAAAAAAATTTAAGTCATAGGAAAATTTTTAAAGATGCGATGAAATTATAGCAGAAATTAAACAAAATTAAGATAAAATTATCTTCACATTAAAATATTAAACATCTACAGCTATACATTTTGCATGAATTAAAGCAAATATTCAATTATAAAAAACCCAAACTGATAGTTTTTACATTGTAACCAACGTAAAAACCTATTACCTTCCATTAGGTAATAAAATTAAGTTTCTACGCAGATGATACTTAACTATAGTCTACTTATCCATGAAGCCTGATGAAACTACAGGGACCCGACTCCGAATTTCTCCTTTCACAAGGTTGTCTTTGGACCCGAGCAACTCAGGAAGACACTGTTTAGCTATGTCATTACTCTCGATGGTATTAAGTTGACTTCCAGTATAACTGTGAGGAACTTCAGCATTATTATAGACCAGGATCTGTCCCTTGACTCGTATATAAAACAGGTTTCTAGGACCGCCTACTTAACCTTCCCAAAATTAGGAACATACTCTATGTGGAACCAGCTCCCAGTTTAGCTTCAGGAAGCAGAGACCATCTCTAAAATCCGGTTTCAAAATCTCCTTTTTGATAAAGTTCATAATTAAGTCTGGCTTAGTGACCCTTATCCATCCCTTTAGCTCAGCTGTTGCTAATGTGGATCATATATTGGAGTAGTTTTAATCGGATTATAACTGGACTTCAGTAAATCTGACTGAATTGGACAGTAAAGTACCTTGAGATGACTTGAATTGGTAATGTGCAAACATAGCTGAATTAAATTGAAGCATCAAAAAAATAAACTGCAAATCTCCAAAAGCATCAGATAAAATGAGAAAAGACTCATTTCTTTAAAAACGTAAAATAGTTTTATTTAACAAACCGGGACAAAGTAGAAAACTAGCTTCATAAGGCAGGTTTCGGCACACATTCACATTCCCTCACGTTAGCGTTACAAAAGCATGAGCTCAACAGAGTAAAGGCGTTCACCTGCTCCAGAGCATAAATAACACGTTACTTCAGGTCAGAACTTAAACACATCCGAACTTATCAAATATTCCCTTTGGTAGATCCAGACTTTTCAGTGTCAGTGCTCAGAAAGGACTAAAAATGCTACGTTTCTGAATGAACTCATCCTCAGTACAATCATCTACGTTGATACAGGAGAAGTACCTGATCACAAAAAGAAAAAATAATCTGACATAAACTTAATAAATCAACTTTCCATTTATATCCCTGGCCATTCACATCACCATCTAAACTAGAACATTGATTTAGTTGCTCCAAATTTACAGCAACATATTTTCACCACACAATTAAGACCGTTTGAAATGTTTAGGGACACGTTTTTCTTTCTTTGGTGGGGAATGAATAATCTGATGTTCCAGATCTTTCTACCTCCAGCTCCACACCTGCTGGTGAAGGCCATGCGGTGCAGTATAAAGCTATTAAAGTCAGGTTGATTTCAAAGAACCGGGATTAACATTTCCTGGATATTTAAATGGCATAAAAGGATTACTTCCAAAAATACTGATGAGTAATCTTTCCCTAACTTGCAGGACGCTCATGATCCGTGATAGAGGTTGATGGTGCTGGCTGCTGGTTGCTTGTAGCCGTTGTGCAGGAGGTAGCTGCTGTCGCTCAGGTCCTCCGCTGTGTCTCCGAAGCCATGGTGGTGTCCATAGTGCAGGAAATCTCCGCAGTCTGCTCCTGTCGGCCTCCACCATTCAGGCCGGTGGAATATGGAGCTGCTAGGACTGCTGGTCAGATGCAGCGAGCCACACATTTCAGCTGAAGCCCGCTGAGGTGGTGTTCCTCCTGGAGGTGACGGTGGTGAGGCGAGGCTAGTGGCTAGGTCAGTTGGTGGGAGTGTGTGGTGGCGTCCATTCATGACTGCTTTGGTGTCGTCATCTGCAACAATCAACCAGAATCAGTCCACCTGAAAGCCGGTTGTTTAACGGTTTTATAATCCAAGACGGATAAAAACAAAGAAGCTCCAGACTCACCTGAGCTGAGCTCCAGGTTCATGTTCTCCACCTCCTCCCCTGAGCTGCTCTGAATCTGCACCGTCACAGCTGCAGACGATAAAAAGTCACAAGAGAAAACATTAAGTTGTCCTCACTGTTTGGCTTTAATGTTCTCGGTTATATTTCAGAACTGTATGGAATCATGTTTGTGCCAAAAAGACGAGACAAGCCTTCTAAGATATTTAAAATATAAAGAAATATTAAGAATATAAGCAAAATAAACCTGTAAAAAGTACATTTTTAAAGTAAAGTTATATGATTATAAAGTCATTTTTTGTGCACTTGTTAGAAAGTTAATCTTTTTGTCATCAGTTTCTTTTCGCTTAATTCTCTCATCGCAGCGTTGCTCCAACCAGCTTTACAGTTATCCCGACAGCTTTCGGCTTTGTGACTTTTTCTTCGTCCTTCTGGCACAAACCTCTCAGGTGGCAGGGTCAAACAAAATAAAAACAAAACTACATATTAAAACAAAAATAACAATTATATTAAGGCTGTCAAAAACAATGCATTAATGGCAGTAACTAATTTATGTAATTGTGTTAAAAACTTTTAACTGTTCTGGTCATCTCTGTGTCTGCACAGTGCAACGTAGCAGCCTCCTCCTCCTCCTCTCCTGCTGTGAGTCATGACAGCTGTCATTGATCAGCTGATCAGCTTTTCTCTCTTGTTACGTTAGTTTATCGTTCAGCTGACAAGGAGAAAACTAGCGGTTCATAGTTTATACCAGCACATATTTACCCAAAAGTATTGTTTTTGGACGCAAAAGTGAGCTAAATTCATCAATTTCATGTCAATCAGGTCCATGTCACCATCACGTGAAGCTGAAGAATAAAAAATATTAGGGATGCACGATATATCGGCATTAATATTAGTTAACATATCTGTATCGCCCCGATAAGCAAAACTGGGCCGATATTAACAGCCGATATTTATTTTCGTATAATTGCTGATTGTGTACGTGTGTCGGAAGGTTTGGCCATGCAGCCATGTTTGGACATGTGACAGCGATGCAGCACTACATTGTGGGATGTAACTGAAGCAAAAAGCAATTTCAGCTGTGTGGTAATTTTTCACGGTGTAAAAAGAAGGTAATTGAAAAGCAGTATGCAATAAATCTAACTTAATGTACAACACTGGGAATGAATCGGAACACTAGAGCATCCTCAGATGAAATAATTTTGTGCTCCAACCTCGTTATAAAATACATAAAAACGTTTCTGCACTGTCACCTAGTCCCACACACTTACCCTCAGCTCTCCTGGCTTTTTTCACGTGACAAGGCTCTGTGGCGGTCAGTGGCCTCTTCCTGCTGAGCAGACCCTGACCACAGCCATCTCCCTCTGGAACAATATTCAGGGGGACTCCGCCAAGCGGCTGCAGGTGATTCGGGGCGTCAGAGATGAAGCAGAAACAGTCGTGGAAGCCGTGAGCGTGGGCCAGATCTGCTGCCGTCTGCCCACTGGCGTTCCTTAACCTAAACAATCAGAAGGAAAGTTAGACAAACTCCTTTATGTCGTCTTGTCTTTTACAATCTGACATAAATCTGGAGGTCTGTATTACTGCAGGGAGATTAACACAAGTTCTATATTATCTGAAAAAAAAACTACATACTGTGTGTATGTATGTATGTACTACATACATACAGGACTGTCTCAGAAAAT
>CM047998.1:8387389-8399196 GCA_026261665.1 Melanotaenia duboulayi
GACCTCTTTGCACATTTTTGGATTTTCCAAGACTAACGACATGTGTGACGCTACCAAGATGGCAATGATAGGAACCGCGCAACAAGCATCACTTTTGTGCTTCAGAAACCTACGGGTGACGTCATGTAGGCTCCGTCCAACTTTTATAAACAGTCTATGGTTAAACCTCCACCCCCATCCCACTTCACACACAACTGCTTTACCTTTACTTTTCTGACTCTCTTTCTTCCTCTGTTTTCTTCTCCTTTCTACAATTGATGCCATTACACTGTTCGCCATCCGTATGCATGCGAATGGGAACAATGGGTACCTGTCAGTGGAATCTAACAATTTTAACTTAATTATGCTACAAAACCGCCAGCAAAATTTCTGAGGGTTTACCATCAGAACTTCAACATATATACTCAATTTCTGAAGGTAAAAGGGTATTCAGTCTGGTACTAGCTAGGCAGGTGAATGTTTAGTTTTCTCTAGAATGATTCTGCTCTTCATGTTAAACGTTATTCTGTTATTCTCAGAAACGACCCAGCAGGTATCAGGGCAGATCACCTGAAAGGTGCTTCCTTCCCTCAGGTGAGCCAAAAACAGTCCGTCCACAACTCTCATGATGTGGGATGTTAGGGCATCTGGTCTGACGTTTCTTAGGTCAGATGTTTTTATTTATTTAAATTTTTTTTGTTGTTTGTTTTTTTTTTTTTTTTTAAGGTAAAGGAACAAGACAGGATGTCTTCCACAGCTCTGCAATCTCTGTAGACTCAGGCTAAAGTTGAAGAGATGCTGTAAAAGTCCACATTTTTATTCTTTGTGGCAAAAAAAAATATTCTTTTCTAAACGTTTTTGACCATAAAATTACAGAATCTCAGTCACTGCATCGTGAAACCTTTCAAACAGCTCCTCAAGCTGTTTATCATGGATAAAACAATGCAAACTTCACTCTGGTTCTCACTTTGGAAAGATGTTAGCCATGACATATGGTTTATTCAGCGGCAGAAAATCTATGGATGTTAATCTGAAAGATATGATAACTTTAGTGATGGAAACCATAGACACCATAGAATGCCGACAGGAATTTTACATGCGGAACAGAAAGAAATTACAAAATGTGAATATAAAAAGATTAGCATACAGAATACAAACAAGGGATGAATAAGGTAGCAGGTATGATCTGAGTATAAGCAGAGCAGTACAACCCACCAATTCTAACACTTCCCTTTGGCAGTGTGTGTAGGTTTGTGCGTTTTTGTTACCACATTAGGGCATTTCTACTGTAAACACTGATGCTGTGGGGACCAGAGCCAAAACCTGATATGTGTTTCTGGGGTCTTAGCTTGGGTTAGAAGTTAAGGTTACAGTTATGGGTCAGTATGAGCTGGTAGTGGTTAGGGTTTGGGTTTATACAATGAATGGAAGTCAGTTCAGTGTCCTGGTAAGAATAGCAAACATGTGTGAGTGTGTGTGTGTGCCCCTTTGGCTATATGTGTGTGCACACATACACACATATCCATATGTGTGCATGTGTGTTGGTGGGTTGATTTGTAATACTAAGTGCACTGAGTGGGAGGATGAGGAGGAGAGATGAGACTGAGAGGCAGGGCAGAGTGAGGGAGAGATGGGTTTAGGAGAAAAATAGAAAAACAGGGGATGGAGAGAGAAATGAAATGCACGTCAGTGCACTCCGGAGTCACACAAATCTACTGCACTCATACATACACACCAGCGTTCTCTCAAAACCAGTAAACCAGTGTGCCCACGCAAAGTCCAGAGGTGAGCGTTAGTCCTCCCACTGTAATTACTTCTCTCTCCTCTGTTTCTCTCCATCACTCTGTCTCTGTGGCAAACACACTGAGAAACACCTACACATAAAAACATTTTGTTTTTTTAAGTTTTGACCCGATCACTTCCCTTACACCCTGTTAATACGTCAGGCTTTAGAGGCATTTTCTTCTCCATCAGCGACAGGTATGCACATTTCTATGTCCTCCAAACCATTTGAGAATAGATACAAATCTAATTTGGGAAAATATAAAAAAAAGAGATGTATCTGTGTTCATCAACAGTTTTAATCGCTGAAATAACTACACACAAGATACGTTTACATGGACAAATACTTCCATCTGACTGAAAGATCCCAGCTGACATGTTTACATGGACACTAAATAAAGTTGTATCAGAGTTTATTTAAAAGTAATGAAAGACTCAAAAGTTTGAANAATAAAGTTGTATCAGAGTTTATTCAAAAGTAATGAAAGACTCAAAAGTTTGAATGGATCGTGGAAGAGAGCTAAAGACTCTTCACCCCATCATATAAGCAGAAGGAAGGAGATCTAACAGTTTGGGATAACGAGTTCAGAAAGATATGCAGGAGCAAGATTAAGGAAGGTGAGGAGGACACTTTTTTTAAACCAATATGATACTGAACAGGAAGTCAGTGGAGTTGCTTAAGGACAGATGTTTGGTCGCTGAGGTTCTAACACTGATTCAGTTTCTTTAACTATCTGGAGTTCATGGATCAACTGTGGGGTAAACCAGAGAGAAGAAAGTTAAAGTCTTTACCCCCTCCATTTGAGAAAATAATAGATGCATGTATAGGAACTAAAGTGCATCCTCTATAGCAGGGCTCTTTCACTCCAGTCAGGGGCAGGTTTTAGATGTTTCCCTGCTCCAANTATACCCTCTCCATTTGTGAAAATAATAGATGCATGTATAGAATCTTTATTGTCAATGATAGTAAACATAAAAACTAAAGTGCATCCTCTATAGCCGGGTTCTTTCACTCCAGTCAGGGGCAACTGTCCGGCAGGTTTTAGATGTTTCCCTGCTCCAACATACCTGATTAAATCAAATGAAATAGCTTATCAGGTTCCGCACAATGATCCATTAATAAAATAGGTATGAATTTATACATAAAATAATAGAAATCATCAACAGAATTCCTATTTAAAAACATTAACAAGTGCAAGCTCTTCCCCACATAACACATCCTCTCATATTACCCATAAAACAACAACAATAACAGCCTTGGTCCATTTAACATCATTGAATGCAATTATTGCTTTGGGATAAAAAGTCCTTTGACTGTTTGTGATGTTTTTTTTTTGTCCTCTAGCTTCTGTCTGATGGTAGAATACAAGACATGAGCACACTCGATAGAGCTGTGGTAGAAGGACACAAACATGGATTATAAAAGCCCCAGGTCTGCCAGTTTGGACACCAGTCTATAGGGGAGGATGGTTTGATCCACCACTAAAATATACTGAGGCAGACATCTGCAGGCTTTATTTCACAGGCTGACTCTGCCACTCTGGACTCTTGAGTATTGGCCATGTTCACAGATCCTACAAAATGACACAAATGTCCCAAGCTGCCATTGTTAGACATCACAAACACTCTTTCACCAGGGGGATGTTTAGAAAAACTCTGAGAGAACTACCACAAATAACACGATTTACATCTTTATAATAAATACAATCGTTAGACTGCTTTTAGGTAATAATTTTACACATTTAATAGATACAGATGCCTAAGACCTGCTCACATACTTCTGAGCAGATTTGACTATTTTTCAAATAAACCAGTCAGCACAAGCATGGGCACAGAAGCCCAAAACAACACCAAAGCACCCAGCCTGCTAGGTGCTTCTGCACTGTTTGCTAGGTTGACATACACCAAAATCTTGAAAGTCCTAAACGAATCACAGGTTTGCATAGAAACAAATTCTATACACAGTAGCTGCTTAAACTGCATTAAAAGTTTAACATGAACACAGTTGGACTGTTCGACTCTTTTTCACCCGCTCTGTGTATTTGATCTTTAGGGTGGATTCTTATTATCTCCGCACTGCTTTAGACAATACAAGCAGATCAAGATATCATCAAGAGTAGAGAAAGTAAAGGTGGAGATATTGCTTCTTAACAACAGATGGTGTTATTTTTTTTAAAGACACAATTCCAAAGGACATTATCTCAGTATGTTTTACTGATTAACTTCAAAGTATTTACAAAATTTAAACAAATTAAACTAGAAGAAGTTGGAAACGAGTTGTGTTTAATATTTTTATAAATCACTTTTTTCTTTTCCATTTTGTTTTTGTGTATTTATAATAATTTCAGTTTTACATTCTTGCTGAAAAAAATTCAGCTGTTTAAAAGTCCACAGTTATTGCCTCATATTTTTTTTCATGATGTTTTTAGTGAAAGACATGCTGTTAAACACAAGTTCTGTGCTTGTGAACTGATAAATATCCTTTTAACGTGATCAGTGATTCTCTGATGGAGATTTATGTAAAATTATGTGCCACAGCCAGGTAGATGCTTCTTTTATACCCAACTGTGACACCCTCACCTTTCATCCAATCAATCTTTTATTTTATTTATGTGTATTTCTTCCAGAAAATGTTTTTTAATTAAAATTTGGGACATTCTTTGCCTCTATCCCCCATTCTTTTCATTGTGATGCATTAGATTTTGTTATATTTTACAATACTTTCCATCTTATTATTTTATTATTTTTATTATCTTATTTTAATGCAAAAATATAGAAGTATAAACATGTTCTTCATATGTTATAATTAGAATGATGATTTCTTTAACTTGATTTGGAGAAGAATTGCCATGAGATTTACAGTATACATCCTGATTTTCTCTGTTTTCCACATATTCATCCCCTTGTTTCCATTCGCAACACGCAGGCAGTTCCCATCAGAGTCCCACAGATTGACTGCATCAAACTGAAGAGTTCGATGAAGCAAGTGACATGTGTGTGTGTGTGTGTGTGTATGTGTGTGTTAGGCTTAGAGTGTACGTCTTCTCTCTTTTCTTTGTCTCCTGTCCTCTGATGTTGTAAGACTGCCTCTCTTTCTCTCTCTCTTTTTTGGGTTTATGTAATTCCTTCCCTGGGCAAAATTCATTTAATTCCAACATTTAGAGTGTGTGTTGGGTTTGTGGTGTGTGTTGTTGTTGTTTTTATTTGTCTTACAGCCACAAAAGCTCTTAGAGGTTTTTGAAGTCTGCTCCCTTTCTCTCGCTTTCTATTTCTCACTCTCTTTTCTCGTCTCTCTCTCTTTCACACACACACGCACACACACACACACACACACACACACACACATGCACATATTCACATAAAGCCAAACATAACTGGATTAGGACTCAGCTATTTGGAGAGAGGGGGAGTGAGAGAGTAATGAGGTCAACCTAATACTCGTTCGACTTATCCCACCTTATAGCCATACACCATGTTTTACCCAATAATAAGGGGGGTGAACTGGTTGTCTCATTGGTAGCTGCACTTAAGAAGGTATTGATTGTTTTTTTGCCTATATTTCTTTATCTAGTGGGTAAACTTGTCAAATAAACAACCAAAAGCAAATGAGACTGTAATGTCACAGTGAAAAGCATAACATACTGTGGTATTTAAGGATCGGTGGAGCTGGAGCGGATTGAGATGTGATGTTGCCAGAGGCAGATGTAAATCTGCACTTTGGTCTGTCGACTGTTTTGGCTTCACTGTAACTGTACTGAGTCTTCAGTCAGTCGGTTTCTCTCACAGATGGGAGCCTTCAAAATAAAGATCCTGCTAATATCCATACAGTTTACTGATCCCGTACAGTAAAAACCATGTTTCACATGTGACTATGTGGTTTTGCACATTTTAAACACAAGATATATACGGAACTCATGTTCCATACACATGGGGAACATAGTTTTGGAATATTTAAATGGTAATCGAATAATGTGATTTTATATTATGCTTCACGTTATTTTAACATGCAAAACATGATAAACAAAAATCACATGGCTTTCACATGTGATTATACGGGTTTCACGTGGGAATTTTACACAGGTTTCACATGTGATACTAGAGTTTTTGTTTGGGAATTCAGATGGTTTTACATGGGAATTTATATAGTTTTATATTTGAATTAACATTACACTCACATGGGAATTAACACTGGTTTCACATGTAATTCTGTGGGTTTCACATGGGATTCACATGGTAAATCATATGTACTTTTCATGTACTTACAACTCAGGGGTCGCTATATAAATAAAATTAACTTTCTTATCTTTTACCTGTTTAAATTTAACCACTTCTAACACAGCAGCTGGAAGAGAATAAGAGACTTCTCACTTTTAAATCTTTACAGAAGTCACTCAGCATTCTCATGGACGGTTTCCACCCTGCTATAAACTTTATTTTGCCATCAGGTAAGAGATACATACCCATAAAAACTCACACCACATGATTTCTGAACGGTTATAACCCCACCATCCATCGACATACTGAAAACTGAGCTCAAAACCAATGAACACATTGATGAAGAAACTCTGATAAAATTGATGATCTGAATAAAAACATGTTTTCCTGTGATCATTGAAGTGTGAGTGTTTGTGCAGCAATGATAAAACTCCTACAGCAGCATCACCCAACGTAAACACCTGTTGATAAAATACATCATTGGCTGTTTGTTTTACACATTTTTCATCACTTTTTTTCCTGGTCAGCGCTCCTGCTTGGGCCCTATCAGAACTTTTCTAGTCCTACCCCTGCATAGCAGAAATATAAATCCTTTCTACAACTACACCCTTTCGTCAGCTACTATGTTCTGCCAAAAACAATACTTTGGGGTAAATATGTGACGGTGGGAGCCATGAACCGCTAGTTTCCTCCTTCTCAGCTGAACCATAAAAACAAATGCAGACAGCCATCGCTGCACATAGTCGACCAGACATCCTCTAGAGCCGACCTGTTGGTGCAAAACGCAGTTGGGCTGTGGCAAATTTAAAAAGAGAATCTGAAACTGACATGTCTTTGTTCAATCAAACTAATGTAACTGGGCAGAAATAGTGACTTTGGATATATTTGCACATGCACAAATATGTGTTTTTATATATATATATATATATGTATATATTTATATATAGTATGTAGTGTAATATCATTGATTTATAGTACTAAGCATGTATCCTGACAGTGCACTATAATTTATTCTACATTCTTGTATAATGAGAACTAAGTATTATATTGTTGTGAATGTTTTTTCAGTAATAATGCAGTAATCTTTATGCCCAGTTCATCCTGTCAGCCTTCCCTGAATGAATCAGATGAGAGGACTGTAAAATTTTGAAGGATACATAAAAAATGAGACACCACCCCCTGAGAATGTGGGCTAATGGACAGAAGACAGTCCAAGACAGCATGTTGAGGTTTGACCTCATAAAATGGGAGGTGATCTACAAGTTTGATGCTGTTCCAATGCACTTTGTGCTATTCATGTTAGTATTTAGTAGTTCAGCTTAAAGAGTATAAATAGAGGAAAACACATTGTTGACTGTTCTTGGTTCTTAGTTAAAATGAGATATACACTAACTGGCAGAGACTCGACGCTTGTAGTCATGTAGACATGGTGAAGACGACTTGATGAAGTTCAAGCTGAGCATCAGAATGAGGAAGAAAGGGGGTTTAAGTGACTTTGAAACATCACATAGTTGTAGGTACCACACAGGCTGGTCTGAATATTTCAGAAACTGTTGGTCTACTGGGATTTTCACACTGAACCATCTCTAGATTTTACAGAAGGTGGCCATGCAATGATTGTTTTTATCCAGCACGCCCTTTTTCCTGTCTCCGGCTTGGCAGTGAGGGAGCTGAGGACACAGTCGTACGTGCCAGCATCTACCTCTAACAGCTTCGGCTTTTATACCAGCTGATGTGGAATGATTTTATTAAAAGTCAAGCCAAAGCTGATAAAGGAGATCCTCTTTAGATGTGACAGAGTGAGGTGGAGCATGGTTAAAATACAGTCTTCTATGGACCGAATGGTTTAACAAGCAAACTGTAGGGTGTATTGCTTTGCAGTGGATCTTAACGTAATGCATGACCTGCTGTTTAAAGCACTTCACTGTGACTGGTGTGATAGCCACAAGGCAGAAGTAATTAAGACAGGTTTCTTTGGGGGGGAGAAATAATGGTGGCACTTTTGACGCAGTTGGCTGAACAAGAGGTTAAAGAAGCCGGTAAAAACATCCTGTAGACCCAAAACTCATTCAAGGACACTACTGGTCATGAAGTCTTGCATTGGTTTACGCTAATGAGGACCTTTTCCCCAATTAAACTGAACTAAATTCACTTCAAGTCAATTCAAGTCACTTTACATACATAATTAATTCAAGTCAATTCACTTTGATCCAATTAAAATAAATACACATTATTCCATTTTATAATTTTCACACAGGCCAATTCATAAAAAGTAATAACCTTTGTAAGGACACTAACTTATAGCATCAAATGTTGACTTCAGTTCAGTCCCCCATCCAGAGCATGCACAGGTAACCGTGGAAGGGAAAAAGCTTAGGCAGAACCCGGCTCAGGGAGGGCAGCTATCTGCCTACACTGGTGGGGATGTAGACGACAGGAACGAGACCAACAAGCATCACAGATTTTAGCCAGGGAGACTTGCTGAGAAAAGAAGGAAATACAAGTTAATAATACCAATACTGTCATACATTTGTACATGAAGAATAAAGTGCATCATGGTAGCAGTCTAAACCTACGGTAACGTAACTAAAGGATGGCTTTCTGCTCCTAACTGTAATATTTATCAGAAAGGAAAGTCTGAAGCCTGATCTTAAAGGTAGAGAGGGCGTCTGCTTCCCGAAGCCAAACTGGGAGCTGGTTCCACAGATAGGGGTCCAATAGCCAATGGCTGTGCCTCCTATTCTACTTTTAGAGACTTTAGGAACCACAAGTTAACCCGCAGTTTAACTTGGCAGCCCACCAGACACTTTATTAGGCCCACCTTATTCCTTCACAGATGTGGAAGCTGCCCACACCATCGGCACTAATGCAGCCCCATACCATCAGAGATGCAGCTTTTCACCTGTCCRCTGWTAACAARCTGGATGCTCCCTCTCCTCTTTAGTCTGCAGGACACCCTGTCCATGCTTTCCAGAAACTATTTCACATTCCACTTTTTCTAAATATTTTGATGATATTTTATACTACAAGACAAGTTTAAATAGTTTATACAGCACATTTCACAGATACAGCATCCCACATGGTCGGATGCACTGTGGATGGTGACCTCTTCAAAGTCTTTGCAAGTGCAAACAGTTGTGAAATATTCTGTGATTTTTAGCTTTGTAGGTGCTGTATAAAAAATAACTACTTACTTAATTCTGTGTTGAGACTATTTTTTCTGAAATTGCTCAACAATTATTTAGACTCAGTTTGTTTCAGACCTCTGTCCATCTTTACATCTGAGAGCAGATAGGCACATTATGTAGTTTTGCTGTGGATAAAATTTTTATGTAATTGTGTTTTTCTTCTTTTAATAAACCTTTTCTTACATTTTCTCTTATTAGTCTCTTTCTTAGCTTGCGGGGTGCACTTACCACAAGGACTGGAACAGATTGCAGGGTTTTATTAAGGTATGCAGCAAAACCACTGCTGCAATTTGAGCTTCGTCATCTATACAAAGCTGCAGCTGTTAAAAAGGCCCAGCTAATCCTGCTTAATCCTGACCAATGTTCTCATGAAATATTCAAGTCATTCTGGTCAGGTCACAAATATACTCCAGCAAAATGCAGGATATATAGACTAAAGACTTCCATCTTAGCTAGCTTTCTTTTTATAACTGTCATTTATCTATATTTGGATCTATTATTTGTTTATTTCTTGTTCGTGTGGTTTCTACTGGCTGTATTTGTTCCATATGTATAATTAACTCATCCAGTATCCATTGATCTTTCATACTCATTGGCCACGTTATTAGGTCCACTTTGCTAGTACCAGGTTAGACCTCTNATCCAGTATCCATTGATCTTTCATTGGCCACTTTATTACTACCACTTTGCTAGTACCAGGTTAGACCTCTTTTTTCCTTAATTCTTGGTGTCATAGATTGAAGAAGGTGTTAGAAACATTCCTCAGGGAATTTGCTCCATATTGACATGACAGCATCACAGAGTTGCTGCAGGTTTTTCGACGGCATCCACAATGAAAATCTCCCGTTCCACCACATCACAAAGCTGCTCAGTTGTATTGAGATCTGGTGATCCGTTGGAGTCCAGTGAACTCATTGTCATTTTCTAGAAAGCATGCTCTGAGCTTTGTGACATGGTGCATTATCCTGCTGGAAGAAGTCATCAGAAGATGCTACACTGTGGTCATAAAAGGATGGACATGGTCAGCAACAATACTCAGGTAGGCTGTGGTGGTTAAACCAGGCCATGTTGGTACTAAGGGGCCAAAGTGTGCTTTCATTTTCCTTTGACCTCTGGCACCAACAAGACATTCTGGACAAGACAACTGTTGCTTACTGGATAGTTTCTCTTCTTCAGACTTGTGTGTGAAAATCCCAGTAAATACTCAGACCAATCATGCCACCTTCAAAGTCCCTTAAATCCCCTTTTTTTTCCTTATTCTGATGCTCAGTTTGAACTTCAGCAAGACATCTTGACCATGTGTACATGACTAAATGTGTTGAGTTGCTGTCATGTGATTGGCTGATTCGATATGTGTGTTAACAAGCAGCTGAACAGGTGGACNCGATATGTACGTTAACAAGCAGCTGAACAGGTGGACCTAATGAAGTGAACTTTAGGTGTAGGTACCTTTATTGGGTTACGGCCTCTAGTGGTGCAGATAAAGTTAATCTAGCAGGTTGTTTATGCAGACTGATTCTTGAAGTAACTTTTCCTATTTGCCTCCCTGAGATAATGAGACTAGCTTATGTCAGATTGCTTGTCTGCATGTTGCAGCATTTGCAGATTTCAGTGCAGCAGTGTTGGTCTGAGTGCTGAGGCTGTGGTGCCCCTGGTTGCAAAGTTTATAAACAGCAGAACATAGTTAACATTACATTACAGTCATTTAGCAAATGACCCTGGTCTCTGTGACTCTGGTATCCTGCCTGAGCCACCCAGCCACTTAACAGTTAATATAGTTGTCTGGTTAAAAATTCCTGTGACTGTAAAGAGGCATCAGGACAAAGAGCTAAAGGAAAATTTGAGATGCATTTGTTATTCTTCATAGTTGTAGTATATTTTGTTCATTATATTTTCTTTTCAGAAGCAGGGAGAAAATAAATAAACAAAAGATCAATTATTTGATTTTTTTTTTTAAATACAGCAATAAAAGATTTAACACATGACTTCTTTTTATTATTATTAGAGGTCCAAAGGGACAAAACAAAACAAAGCTCAGAAAAGTTTAAAGTTTCCTCTATTAATGATTAATGATATAAGCAGATCTATGCAAGTGTTTTCCTATAAATTCTTAAAGTAAATTTTCTCTAAATAAGTAGGAATGACACTTCTTCTCCAGCTTTGTCAACATCTGTTTTAAAGTACAAAGATGTGGACTAGCTAATCCTCTTTAGTGAACTTCTTTTTCAGTGAGGCAACATTAGCTACTCAATGCTGCACACACTGAGCCTGTTGTACCACAAAATATATTTAAACTTGGTTACAAGTAAAGTTTCTGTTACTTCCTCCCACTGCATTAATTGATATATCTTAAACTATATGATTTAATCCAAACTTCAGCCACGGGGGAGCTATTAAATATATACATATATGCATTAAACCAGCTCCACACTTGCCTCCATGTGGGCGCTTGCTCTTCTTTCGAGCTCGGGTCATGTACCAGAGGTCTGGGAGCTTGAGGGTTCTCTGCAGTATATTTTCTCTTCCCAGGACTGTACCTGCATCTTTATGTTCTCCCAGTTTGGAGGTAAACACTGGCACCTCAGTTGCCATCACTCCCCAAATCTTTCCAACTTCCTTCAGTTCTTGGTATTTTTCCAGCTT
>CM047998.1:8419888-8437383 GCA_026261665.1 Melanotaenia duboulayi
TATATATATATATATTATTTTTCATTTTCTAAACCATCATAAAGAACTAGATAAACTGCAGCTATGGGCAGCTATTTAGCTCCTACATGTCTTACATTACCCTTTCAGTATGATTTATCACGCATCAACAAAGACAAATGTAAGAGCAGTGGTGGAGCCAGATAATTTTCACTAGAGGGGCCATGATGGATTTTGGATTATTTTTGTCCCTCTACATGGTGAGTTGGTGTGTAAAGCAAAAGTTGGGTGCAATGTCCCAAAAGAAATAGTACCCACGTTCTCAAGAACTAACACTACCTCTGTATCCACAAGGCTTCCACTTACCTGAATATTTAGGTTCCAACAAGATTAACCCTGTACCTCTACAATATTTGGAAAGCAGATAGTGGTGGAAGGTTACATATTATTTGTTGTATTTAGATCCTTATTAGTGCAGATAAAGTGAAAAGACGCTTCCATTAAACAGCAGCAGCACATTTTCCAGACTACTGAGTTTTACTGCTTTGCTGAGAGGAGATGCTCAGCTTAGTTTATGGAGATCAGCAACATTATGAGCTCATTCTCTGTGTCATTTGGAACACAGATACATCATTTATTTTTCTGATCATAGTCTGATTAATCTATACATACACACAAATATATAAAACACACAGTCTCCCCTCTGATATTATAGCTTATCTTTAATTGTCTGCAGAGGTGATTCTAGAGTCTGATGGGGCCCTAGGCAACATTTCAGAGGGGGCTCGTCCAACCAGCGTTCATTACCCTTTTATTATGATATTTTATATTAATAGCATTTTTAATAATATCTTTATAGGCTTTGTTGCTAATATATTAAATTCCTTAAACCTAACTTTTGTATTTTCTTTAGAAACTTTCTCTGTTTTTCTACTTTTTAATTATTAGTTTTTACTAATTAAACAGGGGTAACATGATTTAACATGGTTCCATTACAGAATTTTACTCCATGTGCTGAGGCCTGGATTATGACTCTTTAGGATTACATTTACAGCATACAGGACATAAATAAATAAATGCGGTTTTCAGAAACATAAAGCCAACTGGACACATGGAAAATGTAATTTAAACACCTGCAGGCAATACACAACTTACTTTTATGAACTTAAGAAGTGCATTATCTAAACCTCTTGCCAACAAATCCTAACTTAACATTATTATCTTTACAGTTTAACTGCACACAGCTTTAATTTGATAACTAAAGAAAGTATTGTCCAAGATATGTTTTTATTTTCAACCTCATGACAGCCAGGAACTCAGCATGAGGACAGACTGAGCTGCCCTGAGATAAATTAACTTCTGTATTATCTCCTCTACTGACCACTGTGTTTATGTCTTTTCTTTTTGCTCTGCCTGATTTTCTTGTTTTTTGGATTCNCTTTTCTTTTTGCTCTGCCTGTTTTTCTTGTTTTTTGGATTTTATTTATTTATTTATTTTGTCACAGACTAAGGGGTGGCGGTGGGAAATATTTATGGGGATCTGCTGCGGACCACTGCTGTCATTGCAAACTCGCCGCATTGTCACTGCTCTGGAGCGAGTCAAAGCTGGCCGGCACTTGGGGGCCCTACTGTTTGCCTGGCATGCCTGTTGGGGAGCGGTGCCTCTGATTATTCATTGTTTGGTCACGTCTGACAGCTGCCACTCTGAGGGGAATCTCTAACCATGCCAATTATCTGAAGACATGATGTGTTTGCAGCTAAAGTGTCTGGAAGCACCGTTGCAGCGCAGGAATGATTCCGCATGAAAGAAAAAAAAGTAACGATGGCTGTGATGAATTGCTTGAGTTGGCTATTAGGGGGGTCACGATTTAGCAACCCGCCCCCTTCCACCACTTTGTAAAAGAGATCACAGGCTTAGTAAGCTGAAAGTCAGTTTCCACAATTAGAAAGATGGCTCTGTTTGAAGCCACTGGTCACCATGGTAACTGATGCTGGACTCAGAACCTGCTTTAAAGCAGTTTTTGTTCTTGTACAAATTGTCCTTGTTTTCTTTTCCTAAGTGATGAAAAGTTGGTCAGATCACAGGAAATACAACGTTAATGCAATAAAGAAGAAGAGGTAGAAAAGTGTTACTTGCACAATTTATAAATTAATATTATTAAGCTAGTTTATTTAGGTTTGGTGCACACCCATTAGTTAGACCAAGGCCAGCACAGCTTCAATTAATGGTTTTACTTTGTCTCAATAGGCCTGAATTTGAACTGAAAATTACAATGAGCATTCAGATATGCCACTGAAAGGTCATATAATGAAATATATCAGGGGTAAGTTTTCAGCTTAACTTATGTTAAAGAGCAGTGAGCGCTCATAGAATCCATCTGCTCGGTACCTACAGGTACAAAAACATCCTCTAACACTTAAAATTATTTTTCATTTTCTTACTGTACATGTGAAAAAGGACATTTAATTCCAGATGGAGGCATGGCCTACTTAGTCAACAGTCCTCCAAACATGGAAGTGGAAAAACATCTGGCTTGGTGACTCCATTCATCTTATGGAAATTTATACAGAGCTGATGGTATTATCAAACTTAAGCACAACAATACAAGGGAAGGCATAATTTGAAAAGGAGGGCTCTGCAGTGCTATAATCCAACATTTAACGCACCTCCACATCCAAATATATATGCGTTTCCCAGTCTTGACATGAATAAAACTTTGACGACATCAATAACATGTTCAGTGAGGTGTGTCTGAGTGGGAGTATCACCCAACAAACCTAAAAACATTAGATAGGATACCGTCTGCGACAACTCTATGTGTCCAAACAACATCTGTAAGTTACTGATCATGCTGTGGTACAATGTTTGTGAATTTTTAAAACCAACCTTGTACCACAGCACGGGCGGTAGGAACAGAGGAGGAGAGACCACAGATACTCTCCCCACTGAACAGACAAGTGACGCATGCTCTGGAAAAACATCCAGATCAAATTAAGTGTTGACATGTAGTCAACACAGCATACATCAAGCAGAGGTAATTTAGTTGCCTGTTATCCATTTTTCTATTTTAGCATGAATCAGAATGTAGATGACAGGCTGTTATCTGATTTTTCATTGTGGTTTAGGAAACAAAAATGGAAAAGGGTGTTGTTTTTTTCATGTTGTCTTTAAATGGAAAATAATTAGTTCAGACCATATCATTTCACACATGTGGAAGCCAAGAGTGGTCGTTCTCGCTGATTGTTCTTTTTTTAATCATCATCTCAAGACAACAAGTTAATTTTCTTGTTGATTTCGAGGGCTGTTTTTATGCCATTTATGTCATTATCTCAGGAAAATAGATCTCGAGATAACAAGATGATTAAGGTGGAGTCAAGTGTTTTATACCTGATTTCATTGATCAAAATAGACCCCATAACAGCTGGAGAGGGCTGATGTCATAGTGTGTAGTTCCGCGAATGAGCGGTTGGTAAAATAGTCAGACACATTGCAATTTCAGCCTTTTTTAGACTTTATAGAAGAAAAGTCGAATGCATTGATCACTGATGGATATCCCTCCAGCTGACATTAAGTTTGCAAGAGGATGATGGCTAAGGTGTCATCCATAACGAAAATGGCTCCCATCCCCATCCCCACCCCGCCCCCGCCCAAACACTGACCAACCTTTAGAGCTCCTTCAGAGACAGACTGCTTCACCTAAAGCATGAAATGGCGTATTTGCAGGTATTTTATCCCTACGGCAGTTAAACTGGAAAGCCAGCACTGCTCCCAGTAAACCACAATCATACCCAATAAAAACTAATATAATTTATTATTGTACCTACTGAATATATTTTTATAATTCTACACAGCAGGAAGGTTGCTGGGAGGAACCTTAGTTTGCATGTTCTCTATGTGTATATGTGGATTCTCTCGTGGCTTCCTCCCACAATCCAAAGACATGCATGATAGGTTCATTTGAGTCTCTAAATTCTCTTTAGGAGTGAGTGTGAACCTGCTGTGAATAGACTCCAGATCCCCCATGACCCTGCGTTATGATACAAGGAAAACAAAGCTTTGAAAAAACAAAGCTTGGCTAGATAATTATCTTCTTATCTCGAGACAATGATCTTAAACATGCAAGCGCGACCACGCTCGGCTTTCATACAGATAGAGAGCGGTAGGAAAGAACTGATCCTGATGTACAAACATAGTTTCTTACCTTTCTTACCCTTAAACATCCTCTAAAGAATATCCAACGTATAAAAATACCATTTTCTAACGTCGGGAATATTAGAAACTCTGTGTGCACACCAGAACCAGAAACAACTAAAGACCAAATAAAGCTTGAGTTGATTTACCCTTTTTTGTAGTCATTCTGATGGAGTTTTGTAACTGAAACACAATTCTGGCCTATTCGCAGAGTAAATTTAAAGCATATATATTACATATACAGATAGTTACCAACATACAGGCAACATTAATATGACATGAAATTTATGTGTTTTCTTTACTTTGGCATTCATATTACACCTCCAGGTCCCCAGATAGCGCATGCCACCTCCATGAAGGAATCCTTCACACATTCATTATGGTTCAAATTAATGTTGTCACTTAGCTGATCCCGATTTTAATCTTTATAGCAATATTTGGACAAAAAGGACAACAACTCACAACGCCTTTACATCACTATAAAGATCATGCTCTGTACATAAAGGTAAATACATTTCGTACATTTGGAAAAAGAACACAAGTGCCATGTCTCGTTTCTTTGGAATGAATCACAATGTGATGTAAACCCTAAATAGAATATCCAGAAGTTTGTGTATTTACAGTCATTGTACTTCAGATTTACATTTGAACAGTTGTGGACATGAATCCACTGTCTACTCACTACTTTTGTATTGCACATTTTACATGAATATGATTTATAAATCATTAAGAATGTCAGTGAAACATATCTGGAAAGTTTACAAGGTTCTTTTCTGAAACTCACAGAAATCCCACTTTTGTAACTGTCATGGCACAACATCTTGTTCTGTCTTATAATTGAAAGTATTTTCTTTACACTCGATGACAAAAACCTTTTTTTCAGCCATCACTGCACATTGTTTTAATATACCACATACAGCATATCAAAACAAACACTATCGATTTACTCTCTGGTGTTTCATTGGCTCCTGGCTGTAACACTGACATCTGGCCAATTTATCAAC
This sequence comes from Melanotaenia duboulayi, assembly GCA_026261665.1. Taxonomy (NCBI): domain Eukaryota; kingdom Metazoa; phylum Chordata; class Actinopteri; order Atheriniformes; family Melanotaeniidae; genus Melanotaenia; species Melanotaenia duboulayi. The sequence continues at coordinate 8,425,043 of CM047998.1, forward strand.
CCAACAACAAAATGAGTCCTTTAAACATTAGTGGTTTAAAAAAAAATTAAGTGTTTGATTTCAAAAGCATTTTGATTAATCAACATTAATATTCTGCCCATGGAGTGAAGGCATCTTTAGGGCTAAGGCATGATCTAAAGAAGAAGATCCTGTTTATTTCCCTGTGGTGACCCATGAGCTCTGCTTATGCTCTGGAGGATTTTTTGCTTCCATTTTCCAGGAATTCAATGTGCTGCTGTTCACATTGCCATACGTTAAACAAATTACACATTAATTATTGGACAGCGTAAACACAGTAAAAACAAATATTTGAGAAATCCGTTTAATTAGACTGGTCATCGGCCTTTGACACTGTTATTGATGTTTTATTGATCAAGAGACTCCAGGATCTGTTTGTGATGTTGGATTTAAGTTTAAAGTGGGTTTTATTTTACCTATCCGGTACAAATTTTAGTATTTCAGTGAACCAGATAAGGTAAAATCCTGCTGAATTGTTGTGAGGTGTACCACAGGGCTCAGTCTTGGTGCCTACTCTGTTCCTCCTGTACTTTCTTTCTCTTAGCTACAAACCAAGGCAGTTCAGCAATGTTTTACACTATTTCTTTGCTGATGATATTAAGTTGTGCTGTATGTTTAAATCCACTGAGCTCCTGAAACTCTTTTCCCTAACTAATTGATTGACCAGCATCAAATAAACACAAATTACTACACCTGACAATAAAATCTTACAAATTAAGCAGTATATGGGAGCTTTAGGCCATAAATGAGCAGTCTCATGAATGAGCCAACAGCTCCCATACATTGGTCTAATTGGTCCAGCTGAGCTTCAGAAATATAAAGATTTTTGAGTCAGCAGTGTCTCTGGAACATCATTCTAGACAGTTAATTAGACACAGTTTCTTTCAACTGAGAAACATTGCAAAACTGAGAATTCTGGTGTCAAAGATTTAGCTTTAGATGGTGATTCATGCTGTTCTGCTTTCTCATTTAGATTTCTGTAGCAGCCTTTTACAGCTCAGCCCTCTCCAGGCAGCACTGAATGCAACTGCAAAGCTTTTAACTTACACTCATGAAAGAGCACATATAACTCCACTTTTAGCATCTCTCCACTGGTTACTTACTTTTAGAGCTCTACAAGGTTAGGCTCCTCCTTGCGTCTCTGACCTTATTTACCTCCACTTACCCACCAATGATTTAATTATTATTTCTCTATAAGATGTTAAGACTTTTGATTCTTTTTAAAAAAAAACTGTTGAAGACTTCTTTTTTTATTATTCAAGCAGGCTTTTAGATGAGGGTTTTTATGACTGTGTGCATTCATGAGTTTAAGTTTTATTGTTTACAGGTAACTACTGGGATTTACAGGTACATAATTCCTTCTGGTGATCAAAACCAGTAAAATTATACCTCTGTGAATATTGTTTCTCTCTGGCAAGTAATGTTTAGGCATTAAGCTCGGAAATGTTTCCTGCTCATGTTTTGTCTGAAAAGCATTTCAACTTGGCCCAATACATCTTAATTTTAACATGCTGGACTGAACTGGCTTCACTCTTGAGAAAAAGAGTTTTTCCACTCTCGAGCTTGAATAAGGTAACTGGACTTCTATGTCTTGGTTCTTGAATGCATTTCACCTCTCACTTGAAAAGCTTTTGCAGCCTGTTGGTGGGGAGTTTAAGTTTATGAGTGTTAAAGGATCATTGACACTTTAAGTCATTAAAGTCACATGGTGTCACTGACTCACCTGGCCAATCACTTGGTCATATTAGTCACTGTCAACTCTGCATTGTATACCTGTGTAGCCAAAACTGTTTTGGTCACATGGTCATGTGTTATCTGAGGCCACCACCTCTGTTCACAGAAGATGTTTCCAGTTTAATATTGATGGCTTCCTTCATACCTTACTCAAATCTGTCTTCACTTTCCAAAATGTCCAAATTATGGTACTCAAGTAATGTGCTGATAAAAGATTTCTTCAAAGCATGAGCACCTAAATGATGATATATGCCTCATTTTGCAGCACAATGAATATCAAGTGTTACTCTGAGGAGGAGCCCAGTTCTAAGCCTGCTTTAGATTCAATGAGGGATATTGTTTTGCAGCATTTTGCAGCTCTCCCTTTAGAGGGCTCAGGGTTCATCTGCTGTCACAAAGTAAAGGTTATTTGCATTTAAATACACCATTTAAGCTTCATCACTTTCACACTGTCAATATCATTATTTTCAACATTTAGTATCCAACCAATCTGCTCCCAGAAATGGAGCTGATTATTTCTTTCTGACACATCACAGCCTGCTGGCCAGAGTCGCTGAGAACAGATTTATACAGAGGGAATGCACACGATGTTATCAGACATGTGACTGTACTCTGGTTATGCTTGGTTACATCTCACTGAGCAGCAAAAAGACAGCTTTCTCAATGACTCCGGACTGTTTGACTGGCTCAAAAACACAGAAAACGTGTCTAAAATGGGAAATAGCTAATGTGCAATCAACTGTGCCAACAGATTCAGAAAGATGTCAGACTTTCCTTTTGGAGTCTTCCAAAGAGAACCAAAATGCATCTGTATTATTCATCAAGAAAAGGGGGATTTAGACTAAGAAATTCAGATTTTCAGGAAATATTTAATGCCAGTAAGTTTGACATTAGTAAATATAATATATTGCACTAGATCTTGATAAACCTAGACAGGCTGTTTAGACACTAGGCTTTGACTTAATTCATGCTCAAGGTTTACAAGAGTGTATGGAGTGAAATTGGTGTCATGAAGCCAGTGTTGGCCTGTGTGTTATTATTAAACATTGATTAACTACTCTGTCATAGAAAGTGTCCCTGCCACTTAAAAATAACTATAAAGGGAAATAACACTTGAATCCAGATGACCCATCTTTCTATCAGCACTTAAATGCCTCATGTATTTGTGGAACTGTGAGGAGTCTAGAGGCATTTCAAATACTCACAACTCCACTTGCACATGCAAGCTATCCATCCATTAAACAATCTGCTTATACAGAAAGCTTTGTAAATATGAAAATTATCACATACCTGAGCTCAAGGCTAAAACATACACACGCAAAATACTATTATTTGTGGATTTTGTATCAATACTATGTAAAGGGATTCCTTATGTGAATAAATTGTTTGATATTTGTGTGTGCATTTGAACACACATTCGTTAAAACCCAAAGTTACTCACAAATTGTTTTACATATTTGTAAATCATGTAATACTAATCTGTAACTATTGTGAGTCCAGTTTTACTCCGTAACTGTTGATTGGGGTCTTTGTCAAGTTAATCTTCCTGACAAAGCCCACAGTGAAATACAACCAGACTTTTACACTTTTAATTTCATAGATTTCATATATTTACTAAATTTTACATTACATGTCCATAGTCCAAAACGTCTTTGACAGGTTGTTAAGACCCCTGTCAAGACCTACAACCATTAACTCAAGTTAATTGATTACAGCTCAATTCAATATAGTTGTATGGTGCCAAATAATGGCATATCAAGGCACCTTTTAAAGATACAGTCACTGTAACCCAGTTATAATTTGATTAAATAAATCATTATAATCCACATGAATTTAGTTCATTATAATTTTTTTCATATAAGCCAATTAAAAAAAAGATACCTTGCTTAGCAAACTGATGGATTGCATCAAATCTTCAATCCTCCATCCTGAGCTACACAAGGTGAGGGAGGAAAAACTCCCTTTTAACAAGAAGGAAAACCTCCAGTAGAACCAGAACTATGAAGGGTAACCATCTGCCTCAAACGGTTGGGGGTTGAGATGAGTAGTGGTGGCAGCCATGTCGAATATTTTGCCTGTCAGGGGGTGTGATTTTATTGTCTAGGTAGAAAATTGATGTGCGTGTTCATCCACTATTACATTTTGTTACGTGGGCAACTGTTTCTGACCATTTAATCTGCCTGAAAGCACTTTTCTGAAAAAATATTTCAACTTTATGGAAAAACAAACAAACAAAAAATAAATAAATAAAAAGGCGGAGCACAAAGAAAATTTGCTGTAAAAGAAAATACTGTGTGGACACAAGACCTTATAAGGTAAACGGTCTTCACTTGAGAAGAGAATATGTTCCACTAAGTATTTTGCTATATTTTTATCATCTCCCATTCACAGAAACATTTATGCAGCACTCCTTATTTTACATACATGTTCTTTATATGTGCATTAAGGGCAATATCCTCAGGGTCCTGCAGGACTCTTCAACAATGTGTCTGGCCCAAGAGCACATGTTGCAGGACATAATGAATCCAAGTCCATGTTAATAAAAGACATGTAGACTGGATTATCCAACTCCCATGACTCCCTCAGAAACATGAGTCGCACAGTTTCTGAGTCCCAGGGTGTATGCGTGAATTTTTTTATTCTGTTTTAGGATATAAGCATGACAAGGTCAAATTGAGTCCCGCTACGGCTACAGTCACATTAGCCTTCCAGAGAAATACATTGCATATGTAGTTTTGCACATGCAAGACATATGTGGGACACATGTGAAASATATTTTGAACATRGTAATATCATGTAAAACCCATGTATCACATGTGATTATATGGGTTTCACATGTGATCATTTGATTTCACATGCAATTATGTGGGTTTCRCATGGGAATTCACATGTATTTCATATGTGAGTATATTAGTTTCACATCTGACTATATGGGTTTCATACGCAAGCCTATNGCTACAGTCACATTAGCCTTCCAGAGAAATACATTGCATATGTAGTTTTGCACATGCAAGACATATGTGGGACACATGTGAAAGATATTTTGAACATAGTAATATCATGTAAAACCCATGTATCACATGTGATTATATGGGTTTCACATGTGATCATTTGATTTCACATGCAATTATGTGGGTTTCACATGGGAATTCACATGTATTTCATATGTGAGTATATTAGTTTAACATCTGACTATATGGGTTTCACATGCAAGTATATTAGTTTCACACAAGAATTAACATGGGTTTCATGTATAATTATATGGATTTCACATGCGATTATATGTGTTTCACATGGAAATTTAGATGGCTTTCACATGTGATTATATGGGTTTCACATCCGATTATATGGGTTTCACATCTAACTATATTGGTTTCACATGTGATTATTTGGGTTTCAGATCTGACTATATGGGTTTCACATCTGACTACATGGGTTTCACATGTGAGTATGTGGGTTTCACATGGAAAATTTTATGGGTTTCACATGTGATTATATTGGTTTCACATGTGATCATTTGATTTCACATACAATTATATGGGTTTGACATGGGAATTCACATGTATTTCATATGTGAGTATATATGTTTAACATCTGACTATATGGGTTTCACATGCAAGTATATTAGTTTCACACAAGAATTAACATGGGTTTCATGTATAATTATATGGATTTCACATGCGATTATATGTGTTTTACATGGAAATTTAAATGGGTTTCACATCCGATTATATGGGTTTCACATGTGCTTAAATTGGTTTCACAGGGATTATATGGGTTTCACATCTGATTATATTGGTTTCACATGTGATTATTTGTGTTTCAGATCTAACTATATGGATTCACATGTGATTATGTGGGTTTCACATGGGAACTCACATGTATTTCATATTTGAGTATATTAGTTTCACATCTGACTATATGGGTTTCCCATATGATTAAGTGGGTTTCACATGAAAATTTACATTGGTTTCAAATGTGATTATATGGGTTTCACATCTGACTATGTTGTTTTCACATGTGATTATTTGGGTTTCAGATCTAACTATATGGGTTTCACATGGGAACTCACATGTATTTCATATGTGAGTATATTAGTTTCACATCTGACTATATGGGTTTCACATGTGAATAAGTGGGTTTCACATGGAAATTTACATTGGTTTCACATGTGATTATATGGTAGTTTCACGTAAGATTTAACATGGGTTTTATGTATAATTATATGGATTTCACATGCTATTATATGGGTTTCACATGGAAATTTAGATGGGTTTCTCATCTGACTATATGGGTTTCACGTGTGACTATATGGGTTTCACATGTGAATAAGTGGGTTTCACGTGATTATATGGATTTTACATGGAAATTTAAATGGTTTCACATGTGATTATATGGATTTCGCATGTGATTATATGGGTTTAACATAGGAATTTACACGTATTTTTTATGTGAGTATATTGGTTTTACATGGAAATTTACATCAGTTCCATGTGATGAAATTGGTTTTATATGAAAATGTTTAAGAACCACATGTTCCCTATGCGCAAAAGAGAGGTTCACATTTGTAAAATCACATGGAGTCACATATGAAATGTGTGTTTTTTTTTTATCAGGGCAAATTTACCAGGAAACTCAAATGAACTGATGAGTTAAAGGTGATTTAAAGGATGTTAGACAGTTCACTAACAAGATGACTCTATTTTTAAAGGTACAGATTTTTTTGTGTTGTTTTTATAAAGTCTGTACCATTATTAAAAACTTAAACTTTAGTAAATCTGTAATCAGATTACTATATATTTAATCTGTGTAAAATTATACATTATTGAATATCAAAAAAAAGTCACCCGAAGAATTCTTAATGCTCATACAATGAATCAAATGTTTCATGTTGGTCTGTTTAGTCAGTGTAATTGTCATTCTCATTGTATCCGCAGCTCATGCTGGCAGACCAGAACTAAATAAGGGATTCCTGTATTGCCTCAGTTCTCCTCCTTTCGTGCCCTACTTTTCTTTGACAAGCTCATCACTGCATTTCCCTAATTCCCTCTTCCCCACCCCTTCTAGTCTCCCTCTCTGTCATTTCTTTGCATCAGTTTTCTTTTTAAATGGTAGACGAACTGCATCTATGTGGCAGGTTTCTACTTTTGTTGCCCAGTCAACGCTTTGACATTCATCCATTCATACAAGCCTTCCTGCAGCACTGCTTCATCTACAAAAGTTGTTTCCCTTTTCCTCATCACACACATGAACCGAGTGGGTGAAACGTGGGATTTAGTGTCTTATCCAAGGATGCATAGAAATGAAGACCAGAGAAGCTGGGGATGAAAGCACAAACATCCTGACTGCTGGATGACTCCTCTGTCATTTCTTTCTTTGCCTACCTGCATTCAAATTTCTCTCTTCCTGTTATATTCAATTACAGAAATCAATATCAGGGCACATGATTGAGGTCAGCATTAATGCGCTCTGATATCGATGTCAATGCTTACAGTTTTTCTCTGTTACTAAAACACTAAACCTCATTATCTGAACCAAATTCTCAGTGGCCTTAATACAGTTTTGGAATCAAACACTCTTTTGGCTAAATCCCAAACACTKTTCAGGTACTTAGACACAACTTGCAAACCTAATTTATTCTGTTTTGCTAAACCTTAAACACGATGTCAGTCACTAAACACTTATCACACTCCCTRTTGACACTCGTGATACTCTTGTGTTGCATAACTGTAAACATTGGCAGTAAAATGTGAACACAGCTGTCATCTTCTACACACAACAACTCACAACTGAACACGCAAATTTCTGATGATGTGAGTTCAGAGTGTACAGGTGGAAAATTTTCATTATCTACAACAGACAGAGATGGAAGAGTCCATGTGAAAGGTGGTGGACCAGGAAGGAGGAAGAGGCAGAGGAAGMCCAAGAACAAACCTCACTTCTTTGTAGTAAGCATCATCATATATGTATATATAGTAAGAAAGGTAATGTTCACTATAAGTTCTGTTTGTGGAATTCCTCTGTAATGTGAATGACTGTGCTTTTCTCCTAAAAATAACCTCTCAGTGTTGAAATGATTGTCGAAAATTATGCTGACCAACTTTATGAAATCCAGCTGATAGAGACTGAGGACAATATCAGTGCTGATGGAACAGTGTCTCTATCAGCTAGCGACCATGTCCTCCAACACCACAGACTAAGTGTGAAACAAGTGTACAGAGTTGCCTTGGAGATGTGACATAGGATGTGCAGGTAAGTGTAACCTGTACACTCATGCTTCAGCACAATCCATGTTCGCAGACCTGCGTTACTCTAGGCTAGTAGTTACAGTTGATACTTTTATTGTATTGTAAACTATAATGTAATGTACAGTAAATAAATCTAGATGGATTTTACTGTAAATACAGTATTCCAGAAGTCTGTCTTTCTGTAGCACTTACTGCACTAAACTACCTCTATTTTTATTGTGTTAATATACTTTTACGTGCTGTGTTTATGATTTGAACACATTGTTTGATTGTGATTGAGAAGTCTGGAGTTTTGTGAATATAAGTTAAATCTTTGGATTTGTGTTTAAGGCTGTGAGAAAATGGGTGGAAGTTTTAGGAAATGTGTTTGAGCAGTTGTGAAAAACTGTAAATTTAAACAATATGAATGTAGCAAAACTGACAAATGGGACCACAAATATCCCACCTTAAACCATGAACCTACCACACTGTGGATAGTGTGGTTAGTTTTTTTGCTTTTTATTTAGGCTAGCCTTGGTTAACATTAAAATTGGTGTGATCATCTGAAAAACTTTGACATATGTGATAAAAAAGCCTCTGTAAGGGGACAAATACCTCTCCTCAGCACTATTTGCATGAGAACTGTGCCATCACAAGAAATATAATAATTTTTAAACATTATTTTATCATTTATTTGCTGTAACAATGCTTCTTGGCAATACATCTTATACAGTTGAAGTCTGCTTATTTCCCTTTTAGATGGTGCTACATTTGGAAGGAGCATGCATTTGTGGGATGCGTAGCATAGTTGAGTATCTGGGTTGCATCCATCAAAAACTGACCAAATCTTCTCTGCCTATGCCAAACAAACAGGCTTTCCAACAGTATAAGATTTATTGCCAAGTATCAAACAATAAAGGAATAATCTTCCAAACAGTAATGTCCTTACTTTTTGTGCTAAGTGTAGCTAGCTGCCGTCACGGTTGATCACATAAAGACTCATTGTTTANGTAGCTAGCTGCCGTCACGGTTGATCACACAAAGCCTCATTGTTTATCATGTCATAACTTGTCCGAATTCTCTGATGGCTGCATTAATCATAACAGGCTGTAGCTACATTTATGATTGCGGTCATGACTTTTATACAGACAGGATATTAAATGATGATTCACTCAGTTTCCATTTAACAATGTTTACTGTCTTCCTAATTTGTGATTATACCTTCCCCATCTATTGCAACACTACTCTTCTTTGTGCTTCTTATGCAGCACAAATATTGGTATTCTGGACCAGAATCTGCATCTAAGATGTTTGTTTTTATGTTGTCACATGTTGTAGAAAATCTGGGTTGATGGAGTTGTCACAACACAGCCAGGAGCCAAGTGCCCACACAGTTAATTAACCTCAATACTGTCATGTTAAACAGTTTCCGTCAAATCAAAGGTTAATACATCATAGGAAGCAAGAAAATACATCCAAATCAACACGGTACATATGTTTTTTATACTGACAGAGCAACAGATTTTGAAAGTTGTGAAATCACACATTGCTTTAACAACCAGGGAAGTACATCCAAGCAGAATAAAACCAGCTGTACAGCAAAACCGTTTTCCACCCACGCTGCTGTATTTCTTTCTAATATGAATTCATTACCTCATCTGTCGTCTCAGCTCACATAATTCCAAGTTTCAGCATTACTGTGACTGAAACTCTACGAGCTTTGTAATGTTTTAGAAGCCCAGCAGGTCAAAAAAAAAAAAAAAACTGGTTTTCACCCACTCACATTTTCCTTCACATAAGGGATAATTGGTGTTTACTTGTGGAATAAATTGTTGTTCATCCACTTCAGGTGTCTGGTTTCTTCAGAAGGAACCTTCGACTGATTTCTGCCATCTGTCTTTTTTGTGTTATTTTCTTTTTTTTATTTCTTTTTTTTTTACTTACCTCAGGGTAAAGTTTACTTTCTCCCTCCTTTGTTTCTCACTCCTCATGTGGTTCCCCTCCCTTTCCTCCCTTTATCTTCTTCTATCATCTCATCTTGTACCAATATTTTTATACTGGCACAGCAGCAGATTTTTAAAAGTCTTTTTGAAGGTGGCGTTGCACAGTGCATAACAAGCTGGGTTGATGGTGGAGTTGACATAGCACAGCCAGTAGCCAATCGCCCACACTGTGTCAGGGACGCAGGACTGACAGAAGGTTGATATCAGCACCATCACGTTGTACGGTGTCCATGTGATGATGAAGGCCAGCAGGATGGCAAAGATGGTCTTGGTTACCTAAACAGAAAGGGGTAAGGGGGGACCAGAAAGCAGAAAAATGTTCTTAACGAGGTCAATTTTAGCCAGTTGATTCAATTTGGAAATGAATTCATCACGTTACTGGAACAGATTTTCCATGAAAAAAATATTTCTATTTAATGTTTGACTTCATCAGCTCTGTGTTATATCCAGAATAGTATTTAAATCTCTTCTACTTACATTTAAAGTTTTTAGTGATCAAACCCCATTTTATCTTAAAGATAGTTCTGTATTTTCTTAACAGAACAGTTTACTCAGATCGCAGGTTTACTGCCGGTTACTAGAGATTCTAAAAGTAGTACAGGAGGCAGAATCTTCCATTATCAGACCCTCTCTGTGGAACCAGCTCCCAGTTTGGCTTCAGGAAGCAGACATCATCGCTACCTTTAAGATCAAGCTTCAAACTTTCCTTATTGATAAAGCTTATAGTTAGAAATATAGAGAAGTATCTGACATTGTCATTGATTTGTTTCTCTTTTCCTTTCTCATTAGATATCCCTGGCTTAGAGTTGTGGTGCTCTTTCCTGTCCTTTCCACCTCCTTTCGGTCAAAGCAGATGGCCGCCCTTCCCAGTTCTGGTTCTGCTGGAGGTTTAATTCAGGATGGGTGATTGAAGAGAAGAGAATATTCGATGCAATCCTTTGGTTTCCTTAGTGAGGTAATTATTTAAACACATTTATCTGCAACAGACAGCTGTTGACCCTGTCCAGGGTGTACCCTGCCTCTTGCCTTGTAGCTGCTGGGATAGGTTCCAGCACCCCAGAGCCCTGTATTGGAATGGGTATAGAAGATGGATAGACGGACGGACGCACGGACGGACGGACAGGCGGATTCTCATCTCACTAATCTGCAGCAACTGTGTGATGAAATCATGTCAATATGGAACAAAATCCTTGAGGAAATTTTCCAACACCTTCTTGGATCTATGACACCAAGATATAAGGCAGTTCTGAAAGTAAAAAAAACACAAAAAGATTCAACTCTGTACTAGCAAGATGGACCTAACAATGTGGTCTCTGAGTATAGTTGGACTGTTGGGTTTCTTGAATTAATTAACATAAAAGTATAAATTTAACTTGTCAAAAAAACAGCTTCTCTCTCATCATTAGAGTTTTTTGCAAAGTTAGACTTCATGCTTCATCTCATGCTTTGATATTCTAATGACCTTTCAGACAGACGGCGACATACACTGCCCTCACTGCTGCTTCAGCACATTGGTCAACAGAGCCATGAGAATAGAGCAAATTAGGCAGTTTTTAAATCTTTTTTGTTGGCAGGCGAGAAGCTCCCTGTGTGTTTGCAGCAGATGTGTTGCCAGCATCCATTTCTACCCCAGAAAGCAAACGCATTTGGGCCCAATCTGACCTACTTTAGACACTTGTGGTTTAGATATCTTCCTTCCTGCATTGTATGGGCCAGATATGGTCCAAAAACTAAATTTAGGCAGTCACAAATGCATTCATTTAAGACCAAATGAAGTCAAAGAAAACTGCAGATGTGTTATGTTTCAGTCTTTATAAACATTATTTGTTAAAGCAATTGCCAGCTTGGATTGAAACATGTTTCTGTCAAACTATCAGTTGTGTCAGGAAGTTCATTAGAAGCTGGACCTTCAACTACTTCACCAACAGACCACAATACGTGAGGATGCGTGGCTGTGAATCAGATGTGGTAGTCTGCAGCATGGGCGTGGACTGGTGTGATCAAAACCACCTGCTCCTCAATACCAGTAAGACCAAAGAGCTTGTAGTTGACTTCTGCTGAAACCCCACCCCCAACCGGTAAACATCCAGGGCTCACACATTGGGACAGCGGATTTATCTTCACCATTTCTATCTGCCTCCTCATTTCCCTGTCTATCTGCCACGTCATTACCCTGTCTATCTGCCACCTTGTTACCATGTCTATCTGCCACCCCATCACCCTGTCTATCTGACACCTCATTACCCTGTCTATCTGCCACCTCGTTACCCTGTCTATCTGCCACCTCATTACCATGTCTATCTGCCACCTCAATTCCCTGTCTATCTGCCACCTCGTTACCATGTCTATCTGCCGCCCC
>CM047998.1:8462897-8473730 GCA_026261665.1 Melanotaenia duboulayi
CATTTTCTACTGCTTATCTGGGGTCAGGTCGCAGGGTCAGCTGCCTAAGCAGGCAAGAACAGACTTCCCTCCCCCCAGCTACATTTGCCAGCTCATCAAGCAGGTCTCGAGGCATTCCCAGGCCAGTCGAGAGATGTAGTCCCTCCAGCGTCTCCTGGGTCTTCCCCGGGGTCTCCAGGTGGGATGTGCCCAGAACACCTCACCAGGGAGGTGTCCAGTAGCTATCCTGACCAGTTGCCCGAACCACCTCATCTGGCTCCTCTCAGTATGGAGGAGCAGTGACTCTACTCTGAGCCCCTCCCTGTTTACAGTGCTTCTCACCCTATCTCTAAGGGAGAGCCCAGCCAACCTGCGGAGAAAACTAATTTCGGCCGCTTGTATTTGCAATCTTGTTCTTTCGGTCACTATCCACAGCTCATGAACATAGGTGAGGGTAGGAACAAAGATTGACCGGTAAATCAAGAGCTTTGCCTTTTAGCTCAGATCCCTCTTCGCCATGACGGACCGATGCACTATCCGCATCACTGCAGATGCTGCACCAATCCGCCTGTTGATCTCATACTCCATCCTTCCCTCACTCATGAACAGGACCTCAAGATACTTGAACTCATCCACTTGGTANCCTCACTCATGAACAGGACCTCAAGATACATGAACTCATCCACTTGGTACAGAACCTCATTCCTGACCCAGAGAAGGCACTCCACCGTTTTCCGGCTGAGGACCATGGTCTCGGATTTGGAGGTGCTGATTCTCATCCCAGCCACTTCACACTTAGCTGCGAATCAAGAGAGAGCTGAAGATCACGGCCCAATGAAGCCAACAACCACATCATCTGCAAAAAGGCAGAGACCCAATCCTGAGGCCACCAAACCGGATCCTCTCAACACCATGGCTGTGGCTAGAAATTCTGTCCATAAAAGTTATGAACTGAATCGGTGACAAAGGGCATCCTTGGTCACTGCTGACCTCGACANGCATCCTTGGTGGAGTCCAACCCTCACTGCTGACCTCGACTTGGGATGTTGTGGGTTAGTAGAGGGAATACTTCAAAGACCTCCTCAATCCCCACTGACACGTCTTCCGTCGAGGAGCCAGAGTTGGGGGACCCTGGTTTGGGCTCTCCTATCTCTGGGCCTGAGGTTGTTGAGGTGGTTAAAAAACTCCTTGTTGGCAGATGTGGGTGTTGGCCCACATTGGATGGTTGTCCTCGGTGGCCTAGTTTTCCCAGCTGTCAGGTGGGGTCTCTGCCAGAGAGTTGAATAGTTCTCAGGCTTGTGTGGCCCTGGGTCCTGCACTAAACTTATGTTTGGATAGCTAGTGTCTAGCAGAGGCCAATGGATCGTTGTTCTTGGTACCCTAGGTTCCATAGCCAAGGGGCTCTGTTTGGGGGGCCTTCCTCTGCCAACTTCTGGGTGGGTCCAGAGTCATCCCTGTAGTGGACTGCCTGGGTTCCATGGTCTGTGGTGGCTGCCTAGGGGTACTTTTTGTCTGCTTCTGGTCTTTGGATAGGGTGGAGATGCATCCATCAATCAATGTGCATCCATCAATGAACAGATATTTCTTGATATCATTTGCATATGCTCACACTCACTCTCAGTCTCACACACATGCATCTATGCTTGCATTTGCTAATTATACAATTGATCTGTTTTCTGCATGATTAATCAAACCTGCGACTATAGTTATGCTTTTCATACTAGTTACTGGTAGCGTTGACTTTTTTCTCTTTGTCTTCCTGAAGGTACTCCTAATGGTTCTCCTGATGGTTCTTACAGAAACCATACAGGGATTTTTATTAGGTTCCTCTACAAATGTAGCTGCTCATTATTTTGATTTTGTTTTCTAGCGTTTGTATCATGTCTCCTTTTCTCTTCCATTAATTCTCCCCCTTCTTTTGTTCCTCCTCCAGGTCCAGCATTAACATATGATTCAATAATGAGAGAGAAAGAAAAATACCAAAGAGAACTTTTATATGCATAGCGTTACATAGCCTTTATATCCATAAAGCTCCTCCTTGGCAAAACAAATTTGTTCAGCACAACATGCAGCCAGACCATCTTTCTGTTGCCATGATGCTGGTCAAGACGAGGTAAAAGACAAGTTGCATACTTAATTTATCATTTTTGGGTTTATTGTTGTATCATCTTTTCTACTGATGTTTTTCTATAACTCTTTTATAGTCTATAACTTTCTATAACTTTTACTCTAGTTGGAATGCTATGCTTCTAAAATTATTTATCCTAATACTTTTTAACTTTCATTATGATGAATAAGCATGCCAACAGAAGAGTTGTTTCTAAGTAGGAGCAGCTGATTGAATTTAAAAAAACAAAACAAAACAAAGCTTCACAAACGCCCAAAATAAGACCCCAAATCCCTGACAAGTTCAAAAGAAGATGCTGCAGATGAAGAAAAAGAGCAAGACAGAAGGAAAGACAAAACTTAAACAATTCTTGATCTTCGAAAAGAATATGTGATGAATGACAAATAAACTTGGAGGACTCACAAGGATACACTAGGAAAATCTGTAACGCAGTAAAATGTTTTTCACAGGGACATGGGTGCAGGATCGTTCAACAAACATAAACACATTTCAACCGGGATATCAGATTATACATGCAGACAAAGAGGAAACAATGAGGAATTGCTGTGCTTGTTGTAACAAACATGTAATCTTAGACATTTCTGTGCCAAGAACATTGCATCGTTAGTTCTAAGTTTATCTATATCATTTTCATAGTAAAAATCACCACTAATGACACTGCATATGACATCACCAACTCAACTGTTGCCAGGTTACAAACAACACCCAGAGTAATCATGGGGATCTCTAAACATTTCAACGATGTTGCCTCTCTGTTATACTAACTTTCAAATTTTTGCCAGCTACTCTACCAAAGAAAATAAAGCATTGGGTTTACTCTATGAACATTTGAAAGATGCAAACAGCCATTCTACTCGTCCTCGATTAGAAAAACTAGACCATAATCTCATATTTCTCACCTCCACCTACACGCCAATTATTCAGCTGCAAACTTTGACAAAAAGCCGTGTGAGGAGGCGGCCACAGAAAGGTGAAGAAACTCTGAAGAGGTACTTTAAGATCAAATTCTGTGAACAACATAGAGGTAAAATCTATGCTTTCACTAAATGTGTGAAAGACCACCAATTGCTTCCCTCAAAAGGTCTTCAGAGTGAAGGGAGACCAGACTGATGACAGAGAGATTAATGTGTTTTTCTTCTTCAGATAATGGTGAACGTTCTCCTCCTCTGCCGACATTCACACAGACCTCACACCCTCCTTGGACCCACAGTTTCTTTGTCACACTTCTATAAAGTCGCCCTGGACCTCAGTCATGAACTGAACTGAAACCAGACGAAAGATTCAGATGGTGTCAACGCCAGGGTCCTTCAGGCCAGATAGGTTAAGTGTGATTCTACAGAACATCTTCAACTTTTGCTTTAGTCAGAAATAAGAACCAGTGCCACATCCAGACTTGCTTAATTATCTCAAAGAATATCATCCATTTGTCCTCACTGACTACAGACCAGGTGTCATCCCACATCTTGAAAGTCCTGTTATGGTTTCATCTAAGCAAAAATAAGACACAGTTCAGCACCCACTGCAGTTTGCCTATCACTCTGGAGTTCAAGTTGAAGAGGCCATCAGCTACCTGCTTCAGTGGGCCCACTTTAATTCCGAAAACACATGTAACACTGAGGGTCATGTTCTTTGACTCCTTCTGTGCTTTTAATACAATTCAGCCTACATTGTTGTGTTAGAAACTCAAGAAAACATGCAGATGCCTCCACAGTGGCCTGAATTATTGACTACTTTAACAGACCGCAGTTTCTAAGGCTTAATGGTTTTGTGTCTGAGAGGGTAGTCAGCAACACAAGAGCACGACAAGGGACTCTACCTGTCATCTACAGAAACACAAAGACTGTATTTGTGGATGTTAGTGGTGGACAAGAGGCTAAGAATAGAAAACTGGTCTTTTACTTTGTAAAACAGTGTAAAATCAATAATCCCATCTTGACTGTTGACTAGATCAATGTAGATAATAGGAGTATATATTTTCTAGACATTATTTTCTTAGACAATGGTTTAGGCAGGACAACACTGAAACCGTCTACAGCAAACATTTGAAGAAAGATGTTGCAAATCATCGATAAGTCTGTTGTTTAAAGTACAATCAGCTTTGCGGGGCAGCAGCATATACAGTCCAGAGATTTAAAAAATTGAACAAAACGGATCAATCTGGCTGGTTCTGTGCTGGGACTGATTATCTGGGGAAGAAGAATGCAAAAGCTGTTGAACATAAAGGACAACACTGCACAATCTCTGCACAATACTGTTAGGTCAGAGCCTTCAATAACTCTACAAATTAAAAAATAATTTCCTTATAGGGAAAAATATATTCAATCAAATTCAGTTTATTTTAAGACAATTTGATCATCAGTGGTTGTTCTGAGATGTCTTATATGCCAAAAAAGGAAAAAATATCCATTTGAAGCAGTAATTTTTAACCATAGGGCCATGCTTGAGCCTCGAATGGCATCTAGAGGGCTGCAAAAGATTTTCATTTTTGCTCCGCAGAAGTTATTGAACATATGAGAGATATTATCGCGCTTTAGAAGTTAAATTGCAATACAACTCCTCACCATTTGATGGCAGTAATGTGTTGGTCGGTAGTTTAAATTGGCAGAAGAAGCTACTATGCTAGCTGCTAGCCTATGGTAAAAGTAACAGAGAAGGATTTAAAATGAAAAAAATTAGATGAATGTGTATAAGTGTGCAAATTCGACCAATTTGTTTGGTATGGCTTTATATATTGAGGTAATGCGGCAGAGCAACAAGCCTGGGATGTGGATTATGAGCTAATGCTATTCAGTAATGAAGCCTTCAACTCTAAAGAAATTGAACATCCAACACTTGTGGGAAAGTTGGTAGAATTATTCAAAGGAAAAAAAAGAAAAATTGGGAGAAAGAAATTAAAAAAATGAGCAACTGATGCAGGATTTAATTTAAATTAACTATAGCTACATTTTATTCACAATTTGTTTAATTTGAAAGGTTTATGACTTTTATGTATTTTCTTTAGCACTGCATCATTTTATTAATTGCATTTCCACTGTTTCATTGCCTCATCTGTTGTAATAAAATCTAATAATAAGCTATTTTTGTGTTATTAGTTTTGACTTGAGCTTTTAAATTTATTTATGTAGCAGCCTGATTTTATTCCATGAATTGTTGGCCTGTTTATGATCTTGTTGCATGTGCTGGTTCACATGCACAAAATAAATAAATATATTCGTGATGATCTCATTGTTTCCCATCATATATTTGATAAGGTTTTATCTTGTTAAGTTTAGTTTAGTTATTGAAAACAAGTTAAACCAAGAGTTAGATCAATCAAACCAATACAGTGTAAATATTTTAATGGGCCTCAGACCACTTTTTACTGGTCAAGTTGGGTCCTGAGGACAAAAAGGTTAATCACCCCTGCTTTCAGATCAAAAACAGCTTTATAAAATGTACCTGAATGTAACATTCTCCAGGCGGTACTGTTCGCTGGCCAACGATGAATTGCCAGAACAAGATGGCAGGAGCCCACAAGATGAATGACAGGATCCATGCTGCTGCAATCATTAATCCTGCCATCTTAGTTGTCCTTCTAGTTGGGTACGTAAGGGGTTTGGTTACGCAGAAATAGCGATCAAAACTTATGATCAATAAATTCATTACAGAGGCGTTTGAAACAACGTAATCTAAAGCTAGCCACAAGTCACAGACCACCGGTCCAAGTGGCCAGTAGCCAACAATAATGTAGACTGTGTACAAATTCATGCTGAAAACACCAATGATTAAGTCAGCACATGCCAAAGAAAATAAGAAATAGTTATTGACAGTCTGCAAGTGGCGGTTTACTTTGATCGACAGCATGACTAAAATATTTCCAGTGACAGTCACAAAGCTCAGAGATCCTGTCACCAAAGCTATAAAAAACATCTCCAGAGCTTTATAAGGACTTCCTGCCCGCACTTCATCGTCAACAAGAGAGCAGGATGTTGAATCATTCGTGGACCCATTGCATGAGGTGTTGAACAGCAGGTCAGCAGACTGGTTGGCCAATGAACCTGGAAAAAAAAGGGATAAGAGAGAGAGAGAGGGAAAATATTAGAATAAATATGAGGTTTCCCATGGTAAGGGCTATGTGAGTCAATATGATTGTTGATTGTTTGTAAAATTTACACTCAGATTTAACTGAATAAAAAAAACAGATGATAAAAGACAGAGGAGAAAGTTTGGACATCTACTGGAACACAATGTGGTACAGAATAGTTTAATAACATTTATACCATGGTCTGAGTGAATACTCGATTCTGATTGGCTGGAGGGTGTCCCTTAAAAAGTGATAAATGGACACCTATGAAAGAAGTTCCGGTCAAATAGACTTATTGTTGTAAATTATTGCACTGACTAAACAGTAGTTGTAACCGTGGCAACAGAAACTCAGACGCCGGGCTGCAGACACACCAGATCACGTCTGTGACACTTTGCGTTGGACGGTTCACGCCTCCGCGTCATCCATTAATTATGATAATGGACACATCTTCGGGCATTATTCCTTACTTAAATGTATGTTGGTTTAGACACAAATCATGGTAAATAAGTAGATGGAAAGACTCCTTCAAGCCTTTATCTCAGTTGGCAATTACTATAGGTCACATTAGAAAAAAATCACCCCATATCCATCCACTGTGCTTACACCTGAACTGAGGTCCTGTTGCATGCCATGCATGTACAGTATGTTTAGTTATCCATATAACTATAAATAACTAAAAAAAACAGGACTTAAAGATAGTGTGTGCACAATTGTGCTGAATTTTAAGTCTACATTAAATTTCTGGTGTGTTTTAAGAGCCCGGGTCACTGTAAGTCCAGTCACTCACCCTGGTCGCTCCTGGAGACATTTTTATTGCATGCATGCTTTTATTAAAGGTTGTACTTTTTTATAACTTGTTCTTGCTGATAAATGTCTCTCAGCTTTTTATTTTATCCTTTTTTACACTGTGTGTGGACCTGAGTATGGCTGTATACCTGGTGATTGTATAATTGCTAGACTGAACTGGTTTTTAGTGTTACTGCATGTGTTTTATGATTTGCTGTGCTTTGTCTGATGGTTCAGTGCATAGTTGAGTTCCAGTGACAGAAAATAATCAGAAGTGACCAGAGAACAGAAGGTGAAGATAAGTAGAAAGCCTGACAAAATGGTTGGCGGTCATGAACATGGACACCAATCAGCTACCACATTAAAATTTCATGCCTAGTAACGCTCCTCTTTGTGCCACAAAACAGCTCTGCTTCAGTATGGACACAAGAGCCTGTGGGACTCTCCTACTCAGACTAGTTCTTAGACTGTGGTGGAGCGATTGTTGTATCCTGTGGGCAGCTGGATGGGGGACCAATGGATTAGTGGAAGACCAGAAGGCGTTTGAAAATCGCTGCATTGGCTCCTCGTGTGTTTCAGGATTGATTTTAAAGTTCTTTTAGTGGTTTATAAGTGTCTTAATGGTCTTGGGCCTGGCCTTCTTCTAAATTATGAGCCCTCATAGACCCTGAAGTCCTTTTTTAGTTTTTCCAAAATTCAAACCCAAATATTTAGTGAGGCCTCGCTCCACCACTACAGTCCTCGACTGTGGAACATCCTGCCAGAAAGCCTCAGGGCTGCAAAGACTGTTGAAGTTTTTTTAAAAAGAGACTGAAGATCTGTCATTTTAGTTTAGCTTTTAACTAAACTTTTCTTTGATTTCATTTCAGTCTATTTTATTGTGTTACTTAGTTTAGCATACTTTTATAGATTTATTTATTTACTTATTTAATCATACACTTCTCTTTATTTTCATTTCTGCATATTCATATGGCTCTGTTTTTATTGTATTGCTTTACCCAAGTACATTGTTTTTATGAACCCCTTTATATATTTTATACCTGCTGTATTTGGTCTTCTTGTCTAACATTTTTAACTCCAGTGTTTTCCTTATGGGGATCCTGGGCCTGCTCGGTATGCAGGGCTGTTGTCACCCCCGTCTGGGTGGCTGGGGGTCCTGCACAGCAGCCTTATGGCTGTGGTGTGGACTCTGGCTTCCGTGGTCATGAGTGAGCTGGTTACCAGTGTGAACGGATCCTCAACATATTGTTTTGTCACAGCAGCATCAAGCCATCAGTTAAAAATTAAAGTGCAAAATACGAAGGGGGGTGTAAGTGGTGGTGAGGGTGATGCATGCATGTTGTGTGCATCTATGAGTGCATGTGAGAGAGAGAGATTATGATCACGTGTGGGTTATTAAAATTGTTAGGTCATATGTTTGGTTGTGTGAAGACTTGTTTTTACAGTGCCTAAATAGTTTTTATGAAAAACATTTTCTGCTATTTTTGAATGAAAATTGCTTTATAATAAAATTTGATTTAAATATAATTTTATAAGCCTGTTCCAGCTGATCCATCAATAGATTTAGATCTAGAGAGTGTAGAGTTTAAAAGCTTGGGCTATTTGTCATCTTCCTCAGGCTCTTCCTCTTAGACTAGTTCTCAGTTCCAATTTGTTGCATAAGTAATAACTTTCATCCTTTAGCCTTAACCGATAAGATTCCTGAAAATNACTTTCATCCTTTAGCCTTAACCGATAAGGTTTCTGAAAATAAGGCTCCCCTAAAAGCCCCGGTGTAATTTGAGCCCTGGCCTTAACTTATAAAAGTGTAGGGTAATTCAGTAGACTTCAACAAAAGACCAACTTCTGACAGAAGCCATGGTTTGTTAAACACGTTAAGTGGTTTTAGTGTCAACAGCTCAATAAACAGCAACTAATATGAGTATAACAGTAGTGGGCAATAACAGCCCCACGGGCGCAAAGTAAACTTTTAATTATAATTTCTCCACTTAAATAGTTCAGATTTTTTCTTCTATTTGAACATGTCATCCTACCAATAGTAATTTAGGCCACAATCCTACAAGTCAAAGAAACAACACACTCTGTGCCAAGTATACCAAATGCTGCTGAAGTCAGGGAATGCTACTGCCATGGTAACCACAGAAACAAAATAGTTAAATCCACAAAAAAATCCACATAATATAACATATTTACAACAGGATGCTCATCACTGGATCCAAATGAAATTATTTTTAAAAGTACCAGGTCATACTTCAAATGTGACTTCTAGCCTGATTCTTTAGAAACTTTCTGGGGAAGCATATGCCCCATAAATGGTTGTGTAATGACTCCATTGATGGGCTAGATGCCTCAGATAAATTGAGGCAAATTCTCTTGCAGTCCAAATCTTGATCTTGTTTTAATCTGGACTTATGATTGTCCCATATTTTTCCTCCAGATAAACCCTCAGCTGCAGCGTGCAATGCTGCCCCATAAGCCTCTAAATGGCGAACACCAGCAGATCCATATCTACTGTTTTTATTCTTGTATCACATAATAAACAGGCTTGGAAAGTTGCTGGACGGTTCCACAGAGCAACACTTGCTCTAAGCGCTGAGTAGCAGTTAGAGGACAATACACGATGAAGCTCAGGATTAAATGTAATGTGGAAAGTAATGGGGGCAATTCAAGAATTGGTCCCTTCCTGATGACACAAGTCCACAACGAGAGGAGTGCAGCATCATTTTTAAATACTAATCTTACCGCTTCAAGCACATAATAATATTGAGAAATCTGTCTTAATCTAGTAGTAACTGGTGTGGAACCAGTATTTGGTGTTTCATTTCAAAAGTTTAAAATAGTCAATTAAAAAACAAAAAGTATTTATTTTCTATTTTAGAGTGGCAGAATTAATACAACTGAATTCAACCCCTTAGTTAATTCTGACAAACACCTGGTCATATCTCCAGTAAGAGAGCTTAAACCTGTTACCATTTTCCACCACCAGATGGCAGACATGTAAATCGGCCATCAACAATCAGCTGANCATTTTCCACCACTAGATGGCAGACATGTAAATCGGCCATTCATTGCATTGTCATTGCACCACCTGCCACCCCCAAAGACCTTGGGAAAACGCTGAAATATATATGTACAGTATGGGTTACTGTGCTAAGATTGACACTATGTCACTTATTTATCTTATCTCTCACAATAAGGGTATCAGAGATTTGGTAAAAGATGGCTTGTTTGAGATAATTTTCTAAAACGTCCATTTTTTTTGTCCTGTATTTCTTGGATTTGCCTTTTGATACATAAAAAAATATGTATAAACTGTAAAACTTCTAAACTTTGAGTTTGCAAAGCACACATCTGTAAAACCTAAAATGACAAAGAAAAACAAACCTGGAACGTAATACTTCACAACTTCCATTTTCAAATAATTAAACCACTGAAAATGATTGATAAAAAGATAAAAAGGTTTTGCTGAAGGACTAGACGACTAAAGAAGCCATCAATGTATTTCTGATGGAGGTCTTCCATGTGGAAGAGTTGACCGAGTTTGCAGAGAGAAAAGACAGTTGGCCTTGGGGCCCAAAAGAGATTTGATTACAACCAAGCTTGTGTGTATGTGACCTCTTTTGTTGAAAAAGCTGTTATTGAATTCTCTGAATTTCTTGAGAAAATGGTGCCTTGAACCAGAATGGCCATTACTGGTGCATTGTGCTGAATGAGAAAGTAAAAGGGTCAGTAGTAGCACAGGATACTAGAGGGGGTCTTGGAATATGATGCTTTCAGAAAAGCTGTTAGAGGTTTATGGTAGTTTCCTGGAGACAAAGACATCTTTGACTTGGAACAGGCAGCCACGTGATCATACTTGATCTGTATTTATTAG
>CM047998.1:8529106-8544768 GCA_026261665.1 Melanotaenia duboulayi
CCGCAGGTCTTTCCTCCCTGCAGCTGTCACACTTTACAATGAACACATGTAAATGTCTCCTATTACACCTGTCTAGCTCCTCTGTAACCACCTTTTTAGTTCTAATGGCTTATAAAACTTAATATGATGAAACCTTATCAAGTGTCACACAGATTATAGATCATATGCTAAGATATAATCTAAAACAATACTTTATTATCAAGGTTTGTTATTATGAAAGAAAAAAATGCATACAAGTTAAACATGCTTTTGTCTTCATATGTTCTAAACCAGACTGAAAATATATTTCCAGCTTTGTTTTGGAAATTGGAACTACAAGGGCGGCATTATCTCCTTTCTCTCATGAAGGATGAAACACTGATCAGCTCTCATCATGACCGCTCCGCTAATAGTACTTCCGGGTAATTTTGACACCGGAAGGTCCATCGGTAAAATAAATCCGACCGGATTCAGCCGCTAGTCTTCGGAGGCAACTTGAAGGTACAAATTACCCTAATACGACAAGTCACATGAGAGTTAAACATTAAAAATGCCATCGTTTAAATAGTTTTTATTTTGTTAGAGATGCGGTTAGCTTGAAGACGCAGTCACCAGTTGTCTGAGCAGCAGTAACGCTGAACCATGTCTAGTTTCGGCGCCGAGCTCATCGATTATTTGGAGGGTCGAATAACTTTCGAGGAATTCGACAAAAGGAGAGACGAGTGTAAAGTCGAGGTAAATATAAAAATGATAGCTTAAAAGTTTGATAGAGTTTATCTGATATGTAGGAGAGTTGACGACGTTTACTTTAATTTCATTATTATTTAAACCAAAGGAATAGTTGATAACTTATTGACATTACTCTGATTAGTAATTATTTTCCAGTAACATACAGATAATATCGTCTATCTCTGTTTTCCACCAGGATTCAGAGGTTAAACCTGAAGATGTGGAGGAAGATGCTCAGCCTTCCACCTCGTCACAAACTCAGGCGAGAGTAGGAAACGTGTTAGTGGGTGAGGATGACACAGGATGACACAGTATTACAGAATTGTGATGAAAATCACATATACTGTTGATTTCTTTTAAAAATGGGATTTTGTGGATAAAAAAGGCTCACAATGCCCTCTGCAGGATAAAACCAGGCTATGTTTTTATGACAGAGAGGTTATCTACGGCACGAGAAAATTTTAAAAACCCCACAGCCCCTCCCTCTAGATGCGGATAGGCGGGGCCTCACCTTGCAGGCGTAGAAAACCACGCCCACCGACGCATATGAAGGGATGAGAACTTATCTGGTGTAGATTTGCTAGTTTCAGACTTCTATTCTTTCACAGAGTTTCTGATGAAATATTCTTGCAATGGGACGGATTTGTGCTTTTGAGGAGTGTAAAGGTAACACCACACTTTATTCTTTACCTGTTGATCCTCATCTGGCGACAGACAGCAGCTCAAATCGTAGCAGCAGCAGCTTCCAGCAGCATTTCCTGCAGCTGTTACATCCTGCCGCGAGTCTCCACAGCTTTCCAGAGCTGCTGGAGCTGCTGACAGGCCAGTGTTACAGTGCTGACGGCTCACACTGATACGGTTCAGGACCACCTGGTTCATGTGTAGCTGAGGAGATTGAGGAAGGGAAAAGTCAAAGACCGCTCTGTGGTGTACTGTAGGTGCAAAGCATGTAATTCAGTTTTCATGGGATGCACCGATACCAGTATCAGTTATCAGTCCAGTACTCGTTTCTATATTTATAAAAGTGTTCCAGTACGACAGAACCTGATGCCAGTGTGGAAAAACGAGGACTGTCACACAAAGAGATTCAACTGTGGAATTAAAATATACATTTTTCAACACATTAATGCATAAAGAAATACTTTGGTTGAATACTTTAATGGGTTCATTTATACAGGAGAGGTGTTCAATCTTCATAAATTTACTCACTGTTTGATTGACATCATTTCATGAGGCCGTACCAGTGTGGATTAATGAGGTTTAAACTAATTATTTGCTGAAAGCACAAAACTGGATTTCACGAAAGATACACACAGTATTTGTTTCTGATGGAGTAAATTCAGCTACAGTAGGATGTGTTTGACAAGGTAGGGCATTTCAACAGAACGCCGGATCTCCACTGTTTGTCTGGAGTCTCGAGGTGGCAGCAGGTGTTCAATGAACGTGATCAGGATCCCAGAGTTTCAGTTTTCTGTACTATTCCCTTTTTAAGTCCAATATGATCACTTCCATGAAACAAAGTGTTGATATTTGACGCTTTGTTTCTTTTCAGTCCGCATTAACCTGAAAGGACTTCTTCCTGTTCAACACAAGCTTCAGTCATATTTAATGAATATTTTAACATAATCAGTGACAAATCAAATAAAAAAAGGAGCAAAAAGTGGCGAGAACTGTAAGTTTTAATTTAATGATTGGTTTTCTGGCTTGTTGTGTGTTCCAACAGTAATGGTAGTGAGTCGGAAACCTGTTTCTGAGGTGGTCTGCTGTTGTTCCTCTGGGCAAATTATGCTGCTGCGAGCACACCGTTGTTGTGAAATGACAAACATTTCCTACTCTGGCAACTTGTCCGGCATTCCCATGCTACGATCCTAGCAGAAGATTAGTCATTCTGGATTAGTTGGATAAAGATATTGGGTCTAAATAAAGTGGTGTGTTATTAAATCTCTTGAGTTACTTCTTCAACTATTGATGTAGCGACTTATAAAAATGGACTGATGAATAAAAGATGGACGTTCTAGTGGAGCCTCGTGGATTTGGGATCATTTCATTTGATGACCACATTGATGCAGTTCTCATGTCTTCTCAGAGGATGGAGTCAGCCCTGGAGTTCAGATGGCCTTCGCTTCCATTCTGGGAGCAACAACAGAACCACCATCTTCAGAGGAAGAGGAGGACAGCTTGAGCTACGTTGATGATGGAGATGATAAAGATTACAGCGCAGAGGAGGATGAAGGAGGAAAAGTCAAGGTTGGAAAGACAGGGAGGGCTCAGAGGAAAGGGGGGAAGAAAGGAGGAAAGGGGGTGAGGAAGAAGCAGAAGGAGGGGGAGGAAGAGGAAGAGGAGGCGGCTGTGACGGTGGGAGATGTTTTCGCGCTGGAGATGGAGCTGAACCGAGAGAACAAGAAGCTGATGAAGGTGAGAAGGAAAGAGGATGATGTATCACTCTTCTTTCCTGATTCTTACTAAGTACAACATGTTTCTCTTCAGGGGCGTCGTCATGGCAGCAAGCTGCCTCAGGCTCTGAGGGGTCTGATGGGTGAGGCCAACATCCGCTACGCCAGAGGAGAGAAGGAGGACGCCATCTTGATGTGTATGGAAATCATCCGACAGGGTAAGAAAAATGTCCATCTTTAGATCGGCTGAACCTTGATGCGTTTAGAGAAATGATGAATCTCTCCTTCAGCTCCTCTGGCCTACGAGCCCTTCTCCACTTTGGCCATGATCTATGAGGATGACGAGGACATGGACAAAGCGCTGCAGTTTGGTCTCATCGCAGCCCACCTCAACCCCTCAGACTGCGAGGAGTGGGTCCGTCTGGCCGAAATGTCTCTGGAGCAGAACAACATCCGGCAGGCCATCATCTGCTACAACAAAGGTCAGTCTGGCGTGTTTGTTTTGATTCTGCGTTTTCTCTCACAGTTTCTAACAACCTGGAAATTAGGCTGGAATTTTCTTTCTGATTCAGAGATGGAGAGTTATTCTGTGCAGCTAGCTTACTACAGACTAGTGTTCATTTTATCAGCCATTTTAGTCTCAGTTTCAGTCGCGCTTATTAGTTTTTACCACATTTAGTCAACCTCATGTCGTTTTTATTGAGTCCAGTTTTAGTCGACTATAAGTCGAGTATTTTAGTCTTTACTTTAGTCCAAGAAAACATCATTTTATTTTTCTAGTTTTAGTCAATAAAAACTGTCAACATTTTAGAAGACAAACAGAACAGCATTTTATGTCACCAAATAAACACACTGGGATGAAACTTCTAGAGCCGTGGTTCCCAACCTTTTTTAGCTTGGAACCCTGTTTCGATATCACAAAACCCCAAACATTGAAAACACAATTTTACTTACTTTTATACCACATTTACACCACGTACTACAAAACGTTGGTTAAAGTTTTTTTTTAATTAATTGTGGCGTATGATTTTATTTGATTTAGATGATTTATTTTAGTACGTTTTAGTTTTTAGTTTGCCTCCATGTGTAGCTGCTCAGGTGTTTTGTTTTAACTATAGTTCGCTTGCTGCTCCTAGATTAGCTCATACTTCTGTCTGCTTTAATTAAACTTGCAATTCAACTGAAAACATAGTTACCCGACCAGTTTAACGTGTCTAAGTTAGCATAAATTCAACATCACACATAATTCTGGCTACTATCTCTACATGCTACGAAGCTAGTAGGATAGCCAGCCAAAGAACCGAGGAGGAGATGGAGGAGAGAGGATTTGTTCGTAAACTAAAATGTCCATAGGTTTTAGTCCAGTTTTTATTTAGTGAATTATATTTTCGTCTCGTCTTTGTTAGTCCACGAAATTGCCTCTGATTTAGTCCCAGTTCTTGTTTATTAATGGAGGTTTTAGTCTTGTCAAGTCTAGTTTTCGTCCAGTGCAAAATGTGCGTTGATGAAAATATTTTCGTTTAGTTTTCGTTAACGAAATTAACACTACGACAGACCAGACCAGAGCTGCTGTATATCATGACCCGCAAACTCAGAACTACCCCTCAACGTAGTGGCCTGTCCTTGTTCTGACCTCTATGACTACAATTAAACTGGTTTCGCTGTATTTTAAATTATTTTTTCCGCGTCTACAAGTGAAATCTGACTGCTTAGTAAATAGTAACTATTTAGTTACTACTTGTTTGGTCCACGTTCAACTTTTTAGAATTAAAGCGTCTCCATGACAACAGATACGGCTCCTTTTTTCTGTCATCATGTTCAAATTCAACGTCTCCTGCAGCTTCACTCTCTAAATCTTCTCCATCTCTTTTCACCGCTCAACATCTCCAATAACACAGCTGCTCTGCTGCAAGTTTAGTGGTGCAGCAGTGAAAAAAATCCCCCCTCAAACGGGTTCCTGCTGCTCCATGTTCCCAACAGCTTTTCAAACCGGTGTCCAGTTGCAAAAAAAAGTAGGGACACTGTGTACAGTGTAAACAAAAACAGAATGTAATGATCTCCAAACCTCATCAACTCAAATTTGAAAAAACTTGGAAAATATGAGCTCATTTTGAATCTGATGTCAGCAACACATCTGTAAAAAACATTTGTCCGGACAGTGCTTGTCAGGACAAATGCTTGAAACAGTGGTTTTTATTTTGTTTAGTGGCAAAACTTTGTTGTTTCTGGGTAAAATTTGTGAAACACCTTGTTAAAAACACGTTTTCTCTCTCTTATGTCTTACCAGACACTCCAAAAAAACAGAACCCCCTTTTATTGTAGCTTTAACACTAAACCAAACCAAATGCATCTACATTCTCTTTTTAACAGCTATAAAGTACGACCCCACCAACGTACGCTATCTGTGGGACCGTTCCAGCCTCCACATGCGCGTTGGAGAGCACAAACAGTGCATGGACGGCTACCGCCGGATCCTGTCTCTGCTCCCGCTGGAGGACGGAGAGCACTTCATGCAGCTCTCCAAGGACATGGCTAAGTAAAGGATGCAATTAAAAGAAAAAAAAAGTGCAAAAATTTTATATTTAGCTTCCACATTTGCTCAGTTTGTTTCCTTTTGTGTGTTTTTAGAAGTTACTATGAGAGTAATGACCTGCCCTCAGCTCTGAGTGTGACTAAGGAAGCTTTATCACGACACCCCAGCTTGGTCAGCGATGACTTCATCAACATGGCGGCTGAGCTCTATATTTCTAATCACCAGTACAACGAAGCCCTGAATGTAAGCATGAGGATGGTTAATGTTTGTGTCATTAAGAGCAATAGAAATGCATATTTCATGGTGTCTGTGTTTGCAGGTCCTGGTCCAGTTTGCGGAAATTGTGTTGGTCAGAGCTGAATCCACATCAGAAATCACAGCAGCGTCGCAGAAAGATGGAGCGACGGAGGTTAAAGAGGAGGAAAAGGAGGAGGAAGCAAAGCCAAACACAGCAGAAGAAACTGATGCAGAGAAACGTACGTTCATGTTCGTTAAGAATGAGGCTAAATGTCCTGCTTTGGCTGCATATAACATTATTTTAGATGCTGGTGTGAACATATAAAGCTGTATCTTTTTTTCTTTAAGAAAGGTGCATTTTTCTAAAGTAATTCTATGTTTTTAATTCAGTTCAACTTTATTTGTATAGCGCCAATTCTGAAGAGAAATACAAGTTAATGATACCAATAATGTGATAAATTTAAACTCAGAAATTAAAGAGCAGAGACATGAGAAGGGGATGGATAAATATTGCAGTTTAATTAGCATAGCAGTGAATGTTTTTACCATACTGTCTAATAATATAACCTAATGAAAGCATGTTTAATATGAAAAATATCGGTCCAAGTACAGAACCCTGAGGAACTCCATGACTTACTCTGGTGTGTGTGGAAAACTCATTTATGTTAACAAACTGGAATCTATCAGATAAATATGACTTAAATCAGACTAATCTGGTTCCTTTAATCCTGATAACATCCATCAGGACTGGTATAGACAGAAATCCAGCTCAAAGTAGACTTGGATGAGTCCATGTTTTTTTTATTATTGAATTATTATTCCTGTTATTTTTGTGTCTGTAGTGGAGATTAAAGATGTTCAGGTACCAGACAGTGTTCCAGTGGACCTCAAAGCCAAGCTCATTATCTGCCTCATACATCTGCGTGTTCTCTCTCCTCTAGAGGTAAACGGGACTAGCAACATATCATAAGTGGTTATTGGCTAATTTACAAATAATGGCTAATGAATAGGTAAAAGACAATTTAACTGTTTTTACTTTCATAGGGCTTGGTATCCTCTCTGACGGAGCAGAGTCCGGAGGACGTCGGTGACTTGTACCTGGATGTAGCTGAAGCCTACCTGGAGCAGGGCGAGTACGTGTCTGCTCTGCCTTTGCTCTCCGTCCTCATCATATCTGAGAAGTACAACCTGGCTGTCGTCTGGCTGCGGCACGCAGGTGAGAGCAGAAAAGGGATGAGAAGTGGTCCAAACGCCTTCAGAGGAAGACGAGTCATCCTCCTTGCTGTTTCTGGGGTAACAAGTTGGCAACAGAAATGAATAACTATTCATATTACCTCTGTTTCAGAGTGTCTGAAGGCTCTGGGCCACACTGAGGCGGCAGTAGAGAGTTACACCAAGGTGGTGGAGATGGCGCCGCAGCACCTGGAGGCAAGGCTGACCCTAGCAACACTGCAGCAGCAGCTGGGACGGATGGATTGTGCTCTGAAAGCTCTGGAGTCCATGTACGACAGCGAGACGCTGGCGCAGGATTCATCAGCGGCCCAGAAGGTGAGGAGCTTTTTCTCTGAAGGAACAAAATGTGAGGAGGTCGTGGCTCAGCTGGTTGTAGAGGTGTAGACACTGAACCCCACACAGTCTCCACTGTCTCTCTGGACTTATCTTGTTCAGACTGAGAGAAAATCTTGTTTGTGTGCATGTTTATTTTAATGCTAGTATTTTTTCTGATCCTATTCCTGAGCAGAAAGTGTCTTTGTTCTGTCTTTGTAGGAGTTAAAACTTCTGCTGCATCGCTCCACGCTGCTGAAGACACAAGGCCGGATGCAGGACTACCTGGATGCGATGATAACTATGATATCCATGCTGCTCAAGGTAAGCATGGAAAACAAATAAATAAATCAGCCATGCAAAAAGGATTAAACGTTTCTTACGTGACTGTTTAAATATGTGTGTTTTAGGTGGCCATGCAGCGAGCTACGGTGTGTGTGCGCTCTGTAACTATGTCAGGGGAGAATCACCTGAGACTGGAGAAGGTTGGAGACATGATGCCAGAGATCGCTGATCATGAAACTGCCTATCTGGACAACACAGGTATATGAAGGGAGTCTCTGTATGTTGGGTTCAAATTCAACGAATGACAAAAATACTGCATACCTGACACCATTTGTGTCTCATTTCCTCTGTGAAAGACTGAATGCTGGGATTACATCCTAAGGCGGAACAAGTAAATATGAGTTTAAGGGTGTCCATACTTGTGCAGCCAGTGAAAAGCGTGCAGCATACTGAAAGACACATCCCATCCAGTGCATCGTATGTTCCAACTGTTACCCTCAGGGAGGCGGTACGGGTTGATAAAAGCCACACACTGCCTGCACACAGTAATGTTAACACTGCTAATGATTCACTAAAGATGGGAATTGTTTGCAATAATTATAACTACACAAATCATATAATTATGCATGTGCAAAAACATGCTATTTATGTAGCTTTTATTAGACAGTATTATTGAATTCTTGGGGATTAAACTAAAAGAATGGATTTGTGATGATACCTTGCTGGTATGATCTTGTCTCTTGTGTTCAGGTAAAACCAACTTTTTGTCCAAGGAGGACTGGTGGCAGCTGCTGGTGAACTGCGTGCTGACGCTGTGTGAGGTGAAGCGCTACAAAGAGGCCGAGCTCCTCGTGGAGTCGGCCATGGAGTTCTACTCTTTCTACGACAATAAACCCAAGAGGAGGGAGCTGGAGTTCTTCGGCTTGTCTGCCACCATCCTGGACCACAACTATTACAAGGCTTACAACTACATCAGGTTAACTTTTCAGTTTAAGAAGAAAATATGTTGCTATTAACTTATTTTACCTTCGTTTTGGGTTGTTAATAAGCACTACATACATGTTTTTCCTTTAACAGAATAATGCTCGTGGAAAATCTGCATGTGCCTCAGTTTTGGAATATTTTTAATCAGGTATCTTTACCTTAAAAATTGGTTTCCTCAGATTTTTGTTGATCTCAGATAATAGAAGTTGGGTAAATGTTGCATTGCCTCTATGTTCTGTGTCCACGTTGTGTTTTTTCTTCCCATTAGTTGACGATAACCTCCCAGCATCAGCGTCACCATCGTTTCTGCCTCCGCCTCCTGATCAAACATCCCGACACCCACGCCTTGTGCGTCCTCTGTGGACACAACGCCATGGTGTCTGGGAGCTTCAAACATGCTCTAGGTACCTTACACACTTTTAGCTTTTGTTCACACATTTTAACTTTTAATTCATACATATTTTCTTAAAGTTCACATCCACAAAGTCTTCGATGATTTACAAATGTTTCAATATCCACAGCAAGTGTTTTTTATATTAAATTTGTGTGTAAAATTAGATGCAAACGTGTAACTTTCTTAGTAAACATTTTGACATTAATAGAGCCAATTTTATTTGCAACCTTCAATCTTTACAAATCCACAATTATGTAAGACGGTCTACAAATATCAACATCCATAGATGTTTTTTTGTATTTTTCTTTCATATAATCAGTTTGCATGTAATCTAAACATATTTAAATACAAAGGTAAGTACTTTAGGAAAGCATAAAAAGGGAAATTTCTACATCAAGTCAGAGGCTGTAAATCTGTTACTTTATTGGGCGTTTGGTCGAGTGGGCTGCTTTCAGAGCATGGTTGGTACATTGTGAATGTTTTACAATAATGAGCTGTGCTAGTAGGCTAGCTAACGTTAGCAATCAGCTAGCTAGCATTTATGCATACCACATTCATTTATTTCATATAGTTTTTTCTTAATGTAAGGTTGGGATTAATTTTACTACAAGTAAAATCCATCATTGCCTTTTTACCTCTGGGAACATTACATTTTCTTTTGTGTAAAGTCGCATTGTTTCGTTGTTTCTCTCTATAACATCCCACAGAGGTGTTGGACAGAGACGGACTGGGATTTCTGTCTACTGTCCAGCATGTGTGTGGTATAGACAGCTAGCAGTGGGGCTACTTCAAAAACAAAGTCTCAACATTTACATGTTGTAACAGAAGAAAATACACTAGTTATACCAAACTTTCTTAGAGTAATTCTAAAAGCTGGATATGTATCTTGTCCTGTTGAACCTACAGTAAAAACAAGCATCAGAGCTTCTATTCTGGACCCAGAACATGAATAGCATGTGTTACTCTGGCTTCTGGAGCTGTTTTAATCAGTGCTAATGGTGATAATTATGGCAGGAGAACATCATTATTTAGGGCTACTGAAAAGCCTGACGCATCAAAGCTGCTACTGCCATCTACTGGCTAACACATCACCATGAAACAGGCATCCATCCATCCATCCATCCATCCATCCATCCCATCCCATCCCATCTTATCCTTCCTTCCTTCCTTCCTTTCTTCCTTCATGGCCCCTTAAGGTGTCAGGCAAGCTGGAGTGAGTAGTTCTTGGGCTTGTGGGGGTCTAGTGTGCCCAGGGGCCTGTGCTCCATGGCTCTGTGGGGGCTTTGGCTGAGGCCTTCCTCTGCTGTCTTCTTGGTGGGTGTGTGCTCATCCCTCCAGTGGGCTTCCATGCCCCTGGGGACTGTTGGTTTCTAGACCTTGGGCCCCTCTTTGCCTGCTTCTGAAGGGGGTGTGGTTGCATTTAAGTGATTGCACCCATTGTTACATGCAACTTGTTTCTTAATACATTCAGTCACACACACACATACACACTCATTAACATGCTTATACAGTTTCTGTGTTCTTCCTTACTGTGGACCCCTGAGCAAGGCCTTTAACCCTCCAACTGCTCCANTACTGTGGACCCCTGAGCAAGGCCTTTAATCCTCCAACTGCTCCCTTGCAGCCCACTGCTCTACAGTAAATCTACTGTAGACGAATAAAATGCAGAGCCCAATGTCCCAATCAGGATTAATAAAGTAAAAATGATGATTATTATATATTAACGCTGAACTCTGTATCCTAGATACAAANATTAATAAAGTAAAAATTATTATTATTATATATTAACACTGAACTCTGTATCCTAGATACAATTAAGAAAGATAAATGTAATAAATATAAAAATGTTATGTTGGTGGTTAAGAGGAGTAAAATAATTTAAGATCGGTTGCAGCTTGACAAAAAAGGGCTTTTTAGGGGGTAGTAGGAGTTATATCCACAAAGCTTAATTTTCTTCGTGTCTCCTTGTCAAAGCAAATATGTCTGGCACAACACACACACACACACCATCATCATGCTGCCATGATGGGCGGGAACCAGCGAGGACGAAGACAATAGTTCCATATGTTTGTGCATGTGATTTTACACAACTTATTTACAAAAACAGAATATTTGTGGATCATGTTGTACAGGTTACAAATATTAAAGTCCAATAAAAACCAGACAGCTGCTTCATTCTAGCATGTCTCGTGTGTTTGCAGGCCAGTACGCCCAGGCCTTTCAGACTCACCCGGACGACCCACTGCACAGCCTGTGCCTGGGTCTCACCTTCTTCCACATGGCATCTCAGAAGTATGTGGCCAAACGGCACGCGCTGGTGGTGCAGGTACATACTCTCTTTTTAAATAAAATAAAACAAACTAAATAAGTTTTCTAATAATTAAAAATCTGTGTTTGTGTTTTCAGGGTTTCACCTTCCTGTGGCGATACTTGGAGCTGCGTGGGGAGTGTCAGGAGAGCATTTACAACCTCGGCCGAGCGCTGCACCAGTTGGGCCTCACACATTTAGCCATACATTACTACCAGAAGGCTCTGACCCTTCCAGCTAAGAGACTAGATGTGGGTGCACATGTTTTCCCTGACCCTTAAGTGTTCAATGTCTTGCCTACAGTGTTAACACACTCACCAGCCTGCACTCTGAGCCGTTCATCTCCCAACCTTTTCTCCTCCCGTTCTTCTTGCAGGGCATCGCAGATGATCAGGTTGATTTGAAGAAAGAAATCGCCTTTAACTTGTCACTCATCTACTCGGCCAGCGGGAACGTGGAAATGGCCCGGCAGCTCATCACAACTCATTGCATTGTGTGAAAAAGTCCTTCGTCTTCTCTGGTGTTTCTTTGTTTTTCAGCTGCAAGCAGTAGTTCAGTTCTGGCAGCTAAATCCCAGGAAAAATAGATCCCTGGAGGACTCCGAATTCATCATTCATCTGTAAATAAAAATGTGTATAAATGTTGCAATGATACAGAAGTTCATACAGATTGTATTTATTTTATAATAAAATCATTTTTAAGGTTAGCAGTTGAATATCCCAGTTATTTATTTACACATTTATTAATTACTATATTACATTTTTTCTACAACACCAATTCCAAAAAGGTTGGAAAGCTTGTTTTTGTGATGGTGTGAGCTGTGGTGTTTCTGGATCGTGTTCTCATTTGACTTTTTTCCATGATAGAGCTTTAACTTACATTTGTGGGTTTCAGGGTGAGCTGTGTTCACAGAGTAGTTTCTGAAAGTCATCCTGAGTCCATGCAGTGATTTACTGTAAAGAATCATGTCTTNTCTGAAAGTCTTCCTGAGTCCATGCAGTGATATACTGTAAAGAATCATGTCTATTTTTAATGCAGATCATGAGCATCCAGTTTTGTCCCTTTGCGCACAGAGATTCCTCCTGATTCTCTGAATCTTTTCATATCACACACTGTAGATGGTGGGATCGTCGTAGTCACAATTTTATGGTGAGAAACATTTTTGTGCAATTGTTCCATAACTTTTTGACAGTTTGTCTCATTCTGGAGAACAAATGCCCATCTTTGCATCTGAGAGACTCTGCCTCTCTGAAATGCTCCTTTTATACCCAGATGCTCCTGCAGTTGTTTTAGTTTCCTCTGTTCCAGTTTGTACATGTGCTGCCTTCCATCATATTCAGAATGAGCCAGTATTTTCCATGAAATGGTAAAATGTCTCAGTTTCAATATCTGATATGTTGTTTATGTTCTGTTGGGAGTGAAATACGGGTTTTGGGGATTTGCAAACATTTATTGTGTTTATATTTACATTTTACACAGGGTCCCAACTTTTTTGTGATTGGGGTTGTATATGAAAATATCAAGTTTCTGCAGTGTGAGAAATGTAAGACCCAACTTCATGATCAGTAAAGCTAACTTTTCCAACTTCCTCTACAGCAGATTTAAATTTTATTTTGGTAAAACATTCAAATAAATTTGATGTGAATTTTTGTTTTATTTAAACAGTAAAAAGAAGAAAATGTGATCTGGGGAGACTTCNTCCTCTACAGCAGATTTAAATTTTATTTTAGTAAAACATTCAAATAAATTTGATGTGATTTTTTGTTTTATTTAAACAGTAAAAAGATAAATAAATGTGCTCTAGGGAGACTTCCTTTATGTCTTAACATAGTCTTTTTTTCCAGTGTTGTATAGAGGGTGTGAATTGGCCTTTTGTTTCTTTTANGTTGTATAGAGGGTGTGAATTGGCCTTTTACTTCTCTTACTTCAGGGAACCGAAGCCGCCTTTTTGCGACCCCCAGAAGGTCTCGACCCACAGTTTTGAAACCGTTCTCCACAAATGGGGTGGAGGTGGGAGGTGTTCGCATATTTTTATATCTGCATGGACAGAAAGGACTACCATAACAAGGCCTAGCCTGTTGGAGTTCTTCACCGGTATTTCTAGATAAAATGAACAGTGATGACTGGAACTGACCACAGCCTGGCGGCAGAATGAAAACGGGATGCGGATGCGCAGACATAAAATATGAAAACGTCTTTCGTTTTTCTTTTCTTTTAAGCAGGCTTCTTAACATTACGGTGGAGTAAAGAACGTAGGAGGGAGGAAAAGGTCGCAGAATGGTGTAAAAGTCCTGCGTTGAGCGCAGGTTGGACCAGAGGTACCGGGCTGTGGACGGGCTGTGGAGCCGCATATCTCGCCTGGAAGCCGAGGAGCGGTCGATGTTGCTCGGGCCCGGAGGAGCTCCGCCATTTATGAATTTATGACTGATGATTGAGCGACTTATTCTTGGCTTCTTGGCATGCTGAAGGTTTTGTAAGCCGCGTCTGAATCCTACCGAAGGTGAGATGCTTCATCCATGTGTTTTATTTAAACTGTGAGTTTCTTTATTTCTGGCTAAAGCCACTAGATTATAAATATTATTGCTCATATTTTATATTTCTAAACCAGCGTATAATTAACTGATTATCCCGGCAACAATTTAATCTTTTTTTATGGAGGCGATTTACTCTTTTAGATATCTCTAAATGGGATTAGCCCAATTACAAATCAGATTAGGTTGGTAGGCTTCTGTGGGCAGATGAAGTCATACTTGGAGATGCTGCTTTTGTGGCAACCCTGATAAATAATGGCTTAACGAGGGAAAAAAGAAAGTGACTCTTGGAACAGCTTACATGTGGAAAGAGTTAAGAAGGGACACGTAAGATTATTGTTTTCCACAGAGTTAACTAATGGATATCTTTATGACTAAATAATATGNACAGCTTACATGTGGAAAGAGTTAAGAAGAGACACGTAAGATTACCTTTGTTTTCCACAGAGTTAACTATGACTAAATAATACAATTCTCTTAAGTTTGCATCCCTGAAAACAACGAAGAAACGGATCCACTGTGTCATCGGGTATACGCATTGCATTGTGAACTGAATGTTTATTTTCCTCCCAAGGTGTCAGAGCTGGGTGGTTTCTACCGTTCGACCAGTCTCTGTGTTGTTGCCCGACTTATCCTGCCGCTGATCAGCTGTTTCTCCAATTTCTGCCGGCCTACCAACTACGCAAAGTAAAAAATATAGCAAAACGCCCGGTTAAACACAAACACACAGCAAACCTTTGTTAATTTTTCTAAAAATACAACAAGCCAAACACAACTCTTTGATGGACTCACTTAAGCGGCGGCAGGATACATTTGGAAGCGCCGTAGCGGACGTTGTTCTTCGGCTGAGAAAAAAGCGACGATAACAACTGATGGAAAGTGATCTGATGTAAATACCACAGTTATTATCTGGTTTTTATACTAAACATTTTGTTAAAGAAAGCCGCGAATAAACAGCATCCAAGTATTTTCACTTTAATACTAAATAAAAGTAGAAGTACCAGCTCAGAGTTGAGGAGCTCAGCTTAAATCCAGTTTAAAACGTTTGCTTTTGTTTGTTTTAGCTCGACTGCATTAGTTATAAATTAAATTCAGTTCAATCCATTTTTTTGCATAGAGACTATTCCCAATTATGTCTATGCACTTTTAAAATGAGTGAAATTCAATCAAATTAAAATTAATTTAATTAAATTAAAACTTCTTATTTTTTTCTATGACAAAAATGTAATGTTGTAGTAGTTTTCAGTTTGTTTGTTCACAGCCAAATCTTGTTCCTGAGGCCGATGGCTGCTGACAGAAATGACCTCGTATAACTCTCTGTCTTAACAGTGGACTTGAAGAAGACTCTGTCTGAACAAACTCCATTGTTTACTCACAGTGTTGATTGGAGAGTGTAAAGAATTGTCCATTAAGTTAAGCAGCTTTTGGAGCATTGTTTTGCTTTGCTGAGAACCAAAGGATATGTTTAATTTCTGCAGGTGTACAGTGTGAAGAGAAATGATGAGAATACAGTCCCTTGTGGTGCGCCAGTGCTGCTGACCACCATCTCAGACACAACCTTTCAGTCTCAAAACGGTCTGTTTGTTAGCTAGTCATAAATCCACGTTGTTGTGGAAGTATCTGACAGGAGTTTATGGAGCTTCTTACTTAAGGCTTCTCACATCGTTCAAAAGAACATGATCCTCAGAGTGCTGCAGGATTTATCCAGATAAGAGTGGAGCAGGTAGATGATGGCGTCTTCAAC
>CM047998.1:8681226-8696554 GCA_026261665.1 Melanotaenia duboulayi
AAATATTTAGATTATAAATAATTATAAAAATATTGAACCGTTTTTTAAATGAATGAAATAATTTGTTCTTTAAAAGCCATATCCTTTCTTCTAAATTGATGAGATAGTTATAGATGATGTAAAAAGACAAATTGACAAGTTTCCTCCAAGTTTTGCAATTTTTAATTTTTAAAATTTAAATATATACTTTTGTTACATGCAACAAACACAAACAAGAAAAACATGACAACATAGCACATGGACAGATGCGGTGAAATGGAGTCCAGAAGGAAGAAGAAGAAAAAATCCCATAAAAACAAATAAACTGATGTGTGCAATTGTACACATGATCTACACATAATTCCAGATGCAAACCTTACAGTAGTAGTAGTAGTAATAATAATAATAATAGTGATAATAAAGAAAAGAATCCCCNTTTGCCACTTCCGCATGGGCTTCAAGTCTTAGCCCCGGAGGTTGCCGCTTGGTATTACTTGAGGCGGAAACTTCAGGACTGCAGTTTCAGAACTTCTACAGCTTGTAGAAGCCCAAATGGTGATAAAGAATCCCTAGTATGTTCGGTGAGAAGATGCCAACCCTAAGTATGACTGACACATGAAAAGTTTTGAGATTTCTTCTGCGGTCCTCAGACTGCAGCTTCTGGTTCTGCAGACATGCAGCCAGCAGTCATTTCTTACTACATAGCTGAGTTGTAGCTCTGCGGTTAAAGGGTTTTCTTCAACAAAA
The DNA here is from genome assembly GCA_026261665.1 of Melanotaenia duboulayi. Classification (NCBI taxonomy): domain Eukaryota; kingdom Metazoa; phylum Chordata; class Actinopteri; order Atheriniformes; family Melanotaeniidae; genus Melanotaenia; species Melanotaenia duboulayi. The sequence continues at coordinate 8,681,953 of CM047998.1, forward strand.
ATACTACATGACAGCTCTTTTGGTCTTTATTCCTCCAGCTGAGAGCATGGTTGAGGACTTTGAAAGAATGTTTTCAATTCAGAAAAATTTCCTTTAAAAATGACCTCAGAAATACAAAAATACTCAATTCAGAAAACACATTTTTCGTTGCGTTTAAGGAATGCCCCCCCTTCTCTGAACCTGTGGGTTTTTTTCTTCCATTTTTAGAGCAAAACTTCAGAAGCTTTGGCCAAATTAATGTCATTACAAGCTACAGATGCCACTGTGGTGACTTTGGGACCTGATCACTCCGTCATCAGGTGACACACAACGCCTACCTCTGCAGAGCATTAACTGTGCTGCATAACGTCCAGCTTTCAACATGTTTGCTTGCCTCAGTGAGGAGCAGGTGGTGGTGGAGCTGGTTCAGCGAGGGGACATCGTGAAGGTCAGCCCTGGAGGAAAGTTCCCCGTCGACGGGAAAGTGATTGAGGGCAGCTCCATGGCAGATGAGTCCTTGATTACAGGTTAGAAAGCTGAATCGGGCTCAGAGTTACAGGCCTTCATTAGCCTTTAATTTTTACCTCTTGATTCATCTCTTTTTCTGTCAGGCGAGCCGATGCCTGTTAGTAAGAAGGTGGGCAGTCTGGTGATCGCGGGCTCCATTAATGCTCACGGTGCTCTTCTGGTGGAGGCCACTCACGTCGGTGCTGAAACAACTTTGTCTCAGATTGTTAAACTGGTGGAGGAAGCCCAAACCTCGAAGGTAAGAGGCAATATTTTCTAAACAATCCTATAAAATCTTAATAATTTCACCTTCTAAAGCAGGTGATGATATTCTATCTTCCTCCTCTGTGTTTAATCAGGCCCCCATCCAGCAGTTTGCAGACAGACTCAGTGGCTACTTTGTTCCCTTCATCGTCCTTGTTTCTCTGCTGACGCTGGTAGCCTGGATGGCCATTGGCTTCGTCAACTTTGACATTGTGAAAGAAAACTTTCCGGTGGGTTTCGTTAACATCGTCTTGGTGGGCAAACTGAAACGGCTTACTCAAAACTTTGACACTGTACTCGGCCTTCATGCAGGGTTACAACCAGAACATCTCCAAGGCCGAAGTTATCATCCGCTTCGCCTTCCAGGCGTCCATCACTGTTCTGTCCATCGCCTGCCCCTGCTCTCTGGGGCTGGCGACCCCGACGGCTGTCATGGTGGGAACAGGGGTTGGAGCTCAGAACGGGATTCTCATTAAGGGAGGCGAGCCGCTGGAGATGGCCCACAAGGCAATGCACTTCACACCCCTCATGTGTTAATATATCAGAAAGAAAACAGGAAATAAGTGTGGAGATTTATCAAAATACCATGTATAAGGCAAAAACAGGGTTTGTACGGCTTTATTCTTTAACTCAGCTCAACTCAAGTTTTTTTTTTCTTTAGAAGTAGATCTCCAGATTTCTTTCCAAAACTCTTCTTTGAATGTTGGCTGTGTTTTATTCTTTTTTCTGTCAAGATGATTTCACACCGGTTCGGTAATGTTGAGGTCTAAGCTCTGAGGAGGAGTCATCCTTTCTCCAGACCTGTTTCCACTGATTTTCAGTCCAGTTCCTGCATCACTTTAAATACCTCAGCCTCTTCACTCCGTTGTCCTTCCATGGAGACCATTTCTGATGAATCTTTGGCTAGCAGTGGTTTGATCTAGTGAAGGTCCATTTATCTTTCAGGGCCCGTGTCAGGTCTGCTGGATTTGTTCCTGTTTCCCCAGGACATCACTTTAAGATCTGTTTCACCTGCGGTAGATCATTTTTAGGCCAGACAGTTTTCTGTCTGTCAGACTGGGTTATCTTTGGTATTTTTCATAGATGAAGCTATAAAAGGGGATAAATAATGTGTCTTTGTGACAGGCTTGAGTTAGGACTCTTTTTTAGTACTTGAGTAATTCATTGATTGATGTTATGTAGCTTAAAAATCCTCTGAAAATGAGTGAAACAGCGAATGTAAACAAAACAAACAAACAAAATAAAGACTTTGAAGACCGTCAGAAAGCTGAAGAACTGTTGCCAAAGACCATTTTAAAAGATGACTAAATTATTCTGGCTGTTTGGGGGCAAACTATAAAGAAATGCTGGCTCAAGATTTACGCTACCGTACTGGTTTTCCTTGCAGTTTTCGTCCCAGTAGAACTAATTTGTCCATTATTGTAAGATTAATGCTAATGCTGAAACTATGAAGAGCAGTGAAGCCATTTGTGACCAAAGTGCCAACTTTTGTCAAAAGAGTGGAAAATATGAAGAGAAGAATAAAGGACTCCTGGCCACATTCATGCAGTGTCTCTGTAGCCTTTACAGTTAGAAAACAAGAATCCTGTGTTGTTTTCTGCTATGTGGACGACGTGCAGCATGCCAACCTCAAGGTGCAACTGATACCCATTAATCGTCTTATTTGCTGCATAAAAGGCTGCTCTCTACCTTTCATCCTGTCAATCTACAGGCAGAAATCATCTTTGTCACAAAATGTTCAAATACTGACCTCTTGTGGCTTGAGAGAGTATTAATTTTAAAAACCTTTTTTTTTCTATGCTTCCTCAGATCGGTGTGGTGATGTTTGATAAAACCGGTACGATTACAAACGGTGTGCCACGGGTGACCCGTGTGCTGGTGTTGTGGGAAATGGCCCGCATGCCCCTGAGAAAGATCCTTGCAGTGGTGGGCACAGCAGAGACCAGCAGCGAGCACCCGCTGGGCATAGCAGTGGCCAAACACTGCAAATATGTGAGAGTCTTCTTTATGCACACTCTGAAAAGCTTTGGCTGTTTTGCATCCTAATAAAAATGAGCCTGCATCCGACAGGAGCTGGGCTCTGATGTCCTGGGATACTGTCAGGACTTCCAGGCAGTGCCCGGCTGTGGGATCAGCTGCAAGGTGTCGAACGTGGAGCATCTCCTGCAGCAGCAGACTGACGACTGCTTCCTGCTTTCTGGTGCCACCACTGATGAAAGCAGCCTTCTCTCTGAGGGAGACTCCATTTCTTTAGGTACCTGTTGTCTCTGAAGGACAAACAATAATTTTCTTAAAAGTTTATGATATGTGGCCCTCTTCTGTGAAAAGTACACATACAGCTACAACATATAAAGCTTTTTACACACCCGTTTATACCAGCCTGTAAGACACAGGAGGTTAGAACATGGTGCTAATCAGGGTTGATCTTCATACTGTTTGTGCGGTCACGTTTTGAAGAGCTGCAGAAGCCTGTAACTTTAATTAGACAGTTTAGGATTGTACATTATAAATCGCTTCATATCAAACAATACTGACAAAATCTGTATGAAGACGTGGTGTGTTGGCTTTATTTTCCATTATTTTTTAAGTACGCCCCCTGATACCACATTCATACAATAAACTATATATATGTATGTATTTAAATAATGTTTATACATTTATCCAAAATAACTTTTAAAAGGACCTTTATTAGCACAATAAATGGATAAATTTACTCTTTAAGTTGACTCTTTTTATAATTATTTTAAAAATGTTTAAGAAAACGTTTGTCTTTGTGACTTCAGTGGTATAAAATCTATAATTTAATGTGCAAAATAATGATGAGATAAAAAATCCTCCTTTCTATTAATAGTTTGTAATGTCTAAATATTGCATAAGGGGGTTTTAAATGGTTTTGTGCAAGGATTATTAAGATTTAATGGATAATCTGCATAGTTTAGTAGCTCATTAAAATGGCAAGAAAGAGATTAGTTTAATTAATTTATTTAACTAATTTTAATCTTCTAGTGCTGTAACTCAAATTTGCATAAAACAAATTTTATTTTTTATTCAATTTTCCAAATTTTCCAAAGGGTATATGTCTCCCAAATAACTGAATGTCATCTCCTCTTCTAGCTGAGGGAGCATCATACTCGGTCCTGATAGGGAACAGGGAGTGGATGAGGAGAAATGGCCACCACATCAAAGCAGATGTTGATGCGGCCATGTCGAGCCACGAAACGAAAGGGCAGACAGCCATACTGGTGGCAGTAGACGGTGAGGACAAACTTAATTAATTAAAAATAAAATAAAATAAAAGTTATATAAACATTTACTACACTTCATTTTGTTTTAAATAAAATTCTTTGTATTTCTTTTTTCAAAGTTTACAATGAACAAATATTTTGTCACTGATTTACCTCCATACATTCAGACCCCATTTTACGTTTTGTGTGTTTTCTGTAGGTGTTTTGTGTGCCATGTTCGCCATCGCAGACACAGTGAAAGCCGAGTCAGCATTAGCCGTGCACACACTGAACAGCATGGGCATCGAGGTGGTCATGATAACAGGAGACAACAGGCGCACAGCCAAAGCCATAGCAGCACAGGTAATTATTAATGAGACGACACCTGGAAACATCATTACATGAACTCACAGGGTTTGTTTGGCTGCAGGTGGGGATCAGAAAGGTGTTTGCAGAGGTGCTGCCATCACACAAAGTGGCAAAAGTGCAGGAGCTGCAGGAGCGAGGCCTGAAAGTGGCCATGGTGGGAGATGGCGTCAATGATTCGCCTGCCCTCGCCTCTGCAGACGTCGGGATTGGAATCGGCACCGGAACTGACGTGGCCATCGAAGCAGCTGACATTGTCCTGATCCGAGTGAGTGCTGAAATATGGAAGCCCAATAGAGCATCTTTGAGAAAATAAAAGAAATTAACTCAATTAACCCTCAAAGACCAGAGTTTAATACCCGTGCTCTAACTCAGTGGTTCTCAGCTGGTCTGGCTTTGAGACCCACCATCACCCCTTAATGACGAACCATGACCCAAATAAAAAAAGTTCAAATTCTTATATTTATTTAAATGTTTAAGCCTCAGATTGTATAGCATTAACAGTGCTTAGACACACAAATATGGAATAAAAACTGCATCAGCTAAGAGGTAATAAATGTATTACTTTAGCAGAGTACTTACTCATTGAAGATAAAACAAACACAGTACTAGTAGAACTATCCTGACCCTAATTAAACTTTAAGGATAAGGTTGCCATAACAAAATATTTCTGTCACAGCATTTTTTATTAGTCTCCGTTGGTGTTTTCCTGCAAAAGTGATGACATACAAAGTGCAGCTGAGAAATAAATAAAAGCTTGTTCTAAATGTATTTTTAAATGTAAAAAAAAAAAGCTTAGCTGATAATACTCACTGAATCAAAGACAACCGACACAGCAGATTTTAACCACAAAGTTGCGTTTTCTTCTGAAAAACATCGTATTTTCAAGAAAATAAAGTTGCTCTCACTTTAATCTGAGGTGTAACACTGACATCACAGACCCTGGGGGTGTTTTAGCTCAACAATTTACCCACTGAAAACGGATCCACCGCCCACTTTTGGATCAGGCCCCACCAGCTGAGCATCACTGCTCTAACTCATCTCATTAGTACATCCCACACCAGTGATTCAGCTTTTTTTGAGCCAGTGCCTGTTTATAATCCAGTGGATGACATATTCAGACCTTTGACCTGCATATTAATATTTTTTTGTCTTCATGATTATGACTTTTTTTTAAAATTTCATCTTTAATGTCATAATTATAACAGTGAGTACCATTTTATAATTAAGTAATGTAACCTAAAAAATGACTTTTTAATTCATAAATCTAAATTTTTAATTCATAATTTGCATCTTGTGATTCTGATTTGTTTTATTATTATCACTATTTAATAATCATGATTTTTAAGTCATACATATAGTTTCTTCTCATAACTTTGACTTTTTTATCTCATAATCTCAAAGACTTTTTAGATTTACTAGAGACGAACTTGAGCTTTCATACAGAACTGTTCTTGTATGGATGCAGTAATGTGTACAAATGAGTCAGGGGTTTCCTCACTCTGCAGAACGACCTCCTGGACGTGGTGGCCAGCATTGAACTGTCGAAGAAAACGGTGCGTCGCATAAGAATCAACTTTGTCTTTGCTCTCATTTACAACCTCCTGGGTATTCCAGTGGCAGCAGGTGAGGGCAAACATTACTACTCTGCAACGCTACGTTTTCTGCCTCCTGAAGCAGAGAAACAAACTTAAAGCTACAAGTGTGATGAATGTGAGCTGTCAGCCTTCACCCTTTTCTCTCTGGCTCTCCTGTCCTGGTTGCAGGCGTGTTCATGCCTGCTGGCCTGGTGCTGCAGCCCTGGATGGGTTCGGCTGCGATGGCTGCCTCCTCTGTGTCAGTGGTTCTGTCCTCTCTGCTGCTCAAGATGTGAGTCCACTAAAATTATTTACATCACCTCTGTTTATAGATGGAGTTATTCACGCAATGTGGTTGTTATTAAATATTAACAATATGGAAACTATTTTTCTAATCTGTGTTGCCAGCAATGCCTATAACTGATCAATGTGTAGGTGTGTTTAGGATGGAGGTTTTAGGACCACTTCTGCTAAAACTCTGAACTTAAGCTGGTCAAAGTGCTTAGAGCTACGTTCACACTGCAGATTTTAATGCTCAAATCCGATTTTTTACAAAAATCTGATTTTGTTGCGCAGTTGTTCACATTATTAATTTAATGCGACCGTCATCACACTTAAGTATGAAGGGTATGTGGTGCTGAAGTACTGCACACGCATGCAACTTCACGCCGCATGCTAGAAGTAAATATGTAAGCTTCACTCTAGCGTCTGAATAAGTTTCGTAGTTGTTGTGGAAGCAAAGTCGTGAAAGTGAGAAAGTCAGATGAAACGAGGACGCATCCACACGGATCGGATGTGCATCTGATTTAGGATCAAGTAAGAAAGTGGTCTGGGTCAGATTTTAAAATATCGGTCACACTTCGGCAAAAACAATCGGAACTGAATTGTGGTGTGAACTAGGCTTTTGTTACTATATGTATACATCCTGATATTTTTTAACAATGTTTTCTGTTTCATTGCTGTGTATAATGAAATATGAAGTGTTAGTGATTCTGATCTTCGTACCTGCTCTTTAGTTATTAATTCCTCTCACAACTGCCTGTTTATGCTATCGACACATTCAAGAGAACTTTTCTAAGAGCAAAAAGAAAACTGAAATAAGTCCTTTTCACTCATTATGTACTGTATTTTATTTATATATACAAGCACATACACTTGAAGGAGAAATTGTTTCTTACAACGTAATTAGTCTGTTTTGACCGATCAGTCTGAGTTTCATACGTGTAACTTACATATGAATGACATGAACACATATATTTTTATAAAACACTTTTGAGCAAAAGTAAACTTAAACTTATGAAAATCCTAAAACAAGAGTCAGATATTTGATTTTAAAGCATTATTGGATGTTTCCAATGAAATCCTGATAATATAGTTCTTCTTTTTATTGTTTTTATCATGTTTTTGCTTTGTTTTTGTTACTTTCTGTCTGCTTTAGTTTTGGGACCTGAGTAAGGTCACAGTGTCTCACTGAAGTTCATGGATACATAAAACGATTGGACATCAAGAAGAAGATTTGAAACTTTGGTCTAAATTAAAATGGAATTAAAGCCTTTCCAATGCAAAGTGGATGATGGAAGAACTTTACTGTTAACAAAACTCCACAGACCATTGTGAATTGTGTGTCCAAAGCCTGTTTATAGTAACTACCTGTTCCCTGCAGGTATAAGAAGACCTCGGTAGAGCTGTACGAGTCTCGTGCGCGAGGCCAAATGAGGAGCCTTCGCTCATCTCAGATCAGCGCACATCTGGGTCTTGACGGACGACGGCGCAGCCCAGTTCTTCCCACTACATCTCGGGCACAGTTAGGCCAGATCCCTGTATCCACACCCAGCCTCTCCAACCGACCATCCGCTCCAGGGCCGTCGGACAAAGCAGCTCCGGAGCAGGATCGGTACTCACTCCTGGATCATCAGACTGCAAATGACCCAAATGTATAGTTAAAGGGAAGAGAGGAACCCAGTTTCTACTTGGTTCTCATGTTTACAAATTCAGAGAAGCTTTTTATGCAAAAGTTTTGTATATTTATATAAAAATACACATTTTCTTATATTTTGGTGATACACATGCTGTATATTTAGCTTCTATGAACTCTAATCTATGACTTTCCTTCATCTAAGTTTTACTGAAGCATTATGTGTCCGGTAGCAGGAGCTACAGAATGAAATCTTCTACATGAAATCCTTAAAAAAACTGCTTAAAAATGCACTTTTACAACATCTAGAATTCATAGTAAAACTGCTGTGCACTTTTTCTGTGTGGATAAGGCTGTCAGTGGCTGTGTTGATCTGCGAGGTTATAAATAATGCATGTGTTGATAGAGAAAATAACTTTCTTTGTAAAACTCCACACATCTGCTTCAACTGATTCTGTGCATCCTGGGTGTACAACTGAGGAGGAAAAGCTTGTTTTATGCTGCTTTGTTTAAACCTTCAGATACTGTAAGTTAAAAATAGACCTGAAATAAGAGAGAGAGCAGAATTTCAAGCCATGCCGGGGATAATTAATGGGAGGCATTAATCAAATGGCCTCACACATGGATTCCATAGTTATCCACAAAGAATGAGCTTATCCACACGCTAGTAGATATATAGACTTTAGGGTTATAATTATAGCTCTTTTGTCACTCTCAGATGTCTTTGTAGACTTTTCTTTTAAAGCTGTTTGAGATGTTACAGCAGGAAAAGCAGAAGGGCACTTCAAGCTAAGCCATTATTCATGCTTTTAACTACAGATGCTTATTCATAATTTCCCCGTTACCCTGACTGTGGAACTCAGCTGCTGCTGCTGGAGGAGGAAGATCGTCCTTCACCTTCGCCACTCATTTCAGTTCACCTCTTTCCCCCCCTCAGTTATACTCATAAATGCCACTTTATGTTAACCTTTTCAGTGGTGGTGTCAACCTCCCTAGACTCGGAGGCATCCGGGTTGGATCATCACACAGTGGACACATGGATTTTGGTCAGACCAATCAGGGTTTAGAGTTTTTTCATGGTGCATGGGTTTGTATCAGTGTTCTGGGCTAATTTATATATGTTAAAGCACACACAGTCATTTAGATTATAGAGCAACTGAGCTGCTGCTGATTCAAATTCACATCCATGATACAGCTCATTTTTTATGCCTCTTAAATTAAGAAGCATNAATTCACATCCATGATACAGCTCATTTTTATGCCTCTTAAATTAAGATGCATTGTTGCATTTTTAAAACATGGCAGTCACATAATTTTCATTCACAAGTATTTTTTTGCTCTGCAGAGCAAAAGAGTTGCCCAGCAAAGAGTTGGCACTACCCCAGCAGCAGCTTTTCTGGAGCCAGAGGTTTTCTGGTCAACACAGAAAGAACTGAAGTATCAGGAATTGCTAAAATGTTTTTCATGCATTAAATTTCAAGTAGATTAGCAGGCATGTGCTAGTCTTGTTGCTGTCAGGATAAAGCAGAGAGCTATTCACTCATGTGATCACCTGTGTAGGAATTTGGAAGCGGGGTTAAGTGCGAGAACATCTGAATCCTCATAGTATCAAGGTGAGTAAAATCTACTATCTTATTTTACCAAGCATGACTAGCTAAGGATTTTCATGGGGAAATGTCGATTATCTTAATGTTAACATTAGTTTATTGTATTTATTTTCTTGTAGATGAGTTAAAGCATGACGTGTGCCACTTTAAAAACAGGGTTTTGGTGCCATTATGGGTGAGATGTCATGAATTGTCAGTGTCCCTGTGTCCCTATTAAAACCACAACACAAAGAAGATACTAAAAGATCTTGAACTATATCATCAAAATGAACAGTTTTGTTGTGTAATGTGGTCCCTTCACTTCCATTTGATTGTGTACTAGTGGAGGCTTGTGTTGCATGAGTTGGAGGACAAGCTCCTTCAGTCTATGTCTCTGGGCTCTTGGGGGCTCGGGGCCCTTCGCTCTGGCTGCCCTGGACGGCCGGTGCCTGGTGGTGTCAGTGGCTGCCGATCTTGGTCCACCTGGGTCTGTGCAGGGGGCTCTGGCTGAGGCCTTCCTCTGCCACCCTTGGGGTGGGTCTGGGGTCGTCTTTGTGGTGGGGTAGCTTTGGGTTCGTGTGCTGAGATTGCTACTGATCTCCCGGGTGNGGTGGGTCTGGGGTCGTCTTTGTGGTGGGTTAGTTTTGGGTTTGTGTGCTGAGATTGCAGCTGATCGCCCGGGTCTCTCGGCCACCCTAGTCTGCTTCTACCCTCCGTAAAGACGTGGTCACACTCATCTCTGATCCCTCCTCATTCCTCATCCTCTACTTGCTGACACAGTCATTGAGTTGTCCACTGGGTTTATACACAAGCAACTTTTGTTTAGGGTGTATTTTTTTATGTGTGCATCNGTCCACTGGGTTTATACACAAGCAACTTTAGTTTAGGGTGTATTTTTTATGTGTGCATCTGTGGTATTTTGGTTGTTGTTGTGATACATCTTGTTGCTGTCTTGGTTATTTTTTTAGGAACTCCTGATGATTGTCAGCTTAATTTGTCTGTAAAAGCTGTAGGAAATTCTCTGTTGTGTTTCTGTACAGGTGTAGCAGCTGGTTGTCTGGTGTTAGGCCGGATTGAAGGGTTGCTTCTATGTACTTAATCCTTGTTTCCTCTTCCTTTTTTTCCACTTTCCTTTAGACTTCTCTACATTACTGTCCTTTTTTTCCTGTCCCCTCTGGTCAGGTCCAGCAAGATAACATAAATTCCACAATTCCAAATAAATAACATAAAACTATATATTTATAAACAATTAAATTAAAAAATGAGATTATCAAGAGGAACCTTGTTCAGCTTAACACAGCAGCCAGACCATCATTCTGTTTGCTAAATGCTGCAGGACAAGTAAAATAAATATAAAAAAATAAATAAATTGAATGAAATTGAATGCTTTTTTCAATCTCAACTATTTTGGAAGGACATGATACATAATGTATATGTTATTTAATAGTTGTGCCTGATATGTTGCATCAGATTTTTCTATAATCATCAATCAGTTCTGCAGCAGCTAAAGAAAAAAAAGAACTCACACACTTCCAACATGGAAGCAGTCAGTTTTACTAAAACGCTGCAAGGAGTTAAATTCAGCCTTGGAGTGAGTAGAGCAGCTTTGCAACTCACAATGACATGAATGCTAGTGACACGGTAAATATAAGAGCATTATGTTGTTTATTAAATTATGCATAATATAAATACAACTGTCAATACTAATACAGTCAAAATACACTCACTGGACACTTTATTTAGGTCCAGCTTGCCAGTACCAGGTTGGACCCTTTGTCATTCTTGGTGTTATAGATTGAAGAAGGTGGTGGAAACATTCCTCAGAGGTTTTCTCCATGTTGACATGACAGCATCACACTGTTGCTGCAGGTTTGTTGGCTGCATCCATGATGAGAATCTCCTGTTCCACCACATCCCAAGTCAAATTTTCTAATCATTCATCATCCTCAACTTTCAGTTNAGCATCACACAGTTGCTGCAGGTTTGTTTCTAATCATTCATCATCCTCAAATTTCAGTCTACATCAGTCCACATCAGGACTCATCAGAGACGTTAGGCTGCAAATCCGAACTTCTCACTGAAGGAAACATTTTCACACAAGATAGGGTTCAGTTCTTAATATGTCCCTTTTAAACAATGNTTCAGTTCTTAATATGTCCCTTTTAAACATCTACAATATCCCATACAAGTAAGTAAACCCCTCACAGTTTTGCAAATATTGTAGTATATCTTTTCATGTGATACTGTATTTAACAATACATCCACTTATTTAAGCTCAAGCCAGATTAAAGTTATTTATGTATGCCTTTTTAATTCTTGTTTATATATTTTGTTATTTTTATATAATTGTGTATACTATGTGCAAAATTATGGTCATGAGCTGCAGGTTTCTGTTCTTTTTATTCTTTTGCATTTTTGTTTAGTTTTCTATTCTTTTGTCCGATTTTAGTTCTGTCTTATTTATTTATTTATTTTTTGTGTATTCTGTTTTACTTCCTGTTTCCTGCTTTTGGTCATTAACCTTTTATTAATTTGCTAATCGGTTCCTCTGCATACCTGTTCCAGGTTTTCTTTGTCTTCTGCCAGTTCATTGTGTGTTTGTCTTTGTTGATTTTCCTCAGTGTCTGTTTTCAGTTTTTCCCCAGTAAGGCTTTTTGTTCATTCTGCTTCTGCAGTGTTTTCTGTTTTTATTGACTCATCTTAACTCCAGCATCCACCTGTACTGAGTCCTGGGTTCGGGTTCTACCTCCTCGTCTCCTGCTTACATGATCCTTGGCATTTATGATATCATGTTTTTTCTGAGCTTGGTTTGTCTCATTACATGCAAACCTAGCAGAAAAGGTAAGGAAATGAGTGAAAACTGACACTGTTTTTATGGCTTGAACAGCGATCCGTGAAGGTCCCGCCTCAGCTCTGCCTGTCAATGTAGACGTGTGTGTGTSTGTGTGTGTGCATGTGTTCAAATGGACAGTCAGGRTGACATCCCACATTTATTCTTTTCACAAGTGAGAACAKGAAAGGATCATAGTGTAGYGTTTTTACTGTYGAGTAACCTTGATGTTCTTTTTTCTAAATAGAAATTCAKATTTGAAGCYTAAATTGATCATTTTCTGAACAGATGTTTTAGTGTTGAAACTGTTTTTAAATTGCTGCCATATAAATACTAATACACCTGCTAGCTCAGCTAAAATAAGGCAATGACAGAATAAATGTCCTTTAAATGACATAGGGTAACAGCTTTACGTGGCGGTAGTGTGATGATGTCATCTTCCTCAATGGAAAAATAAGGCTTGTCATCATTGGAGGCAATCTCAGTGCAGAGAGATGTGGAGATTCTATAACTAGGCAATCCCATATCTCTACATCACATCATCAAACTCTATTCTCCAAGATGACACTGCTCTTCCTCCAGAAAGTAGAGAGGAAGGAATGACCTGCCTGCAGTCATCACCTCAACACCACTGAACCACTGGGTGTGCTGTTTGTGACCAACACAACCACACTAACTTCCAACAAATACTGGTTGAGGAATGGGATGCCATCCCACAGCAGTGTGCGCCTGCACCAGCATGAGGAGCAGGTAACAGGTATTTGTAGCTGCGCTCGGTTCTTCCACATGATGCTGAGGCCGCTANAGCATGAGGAGCAGGTAACAGGTATTTGTGGCTGCGCACGGTTCTTCCACATGATGCTGCTGTTTGTTAAATGAATACATTTATATGGTCAGACTTCAATCGTGCAATCCAATAAACAACACCAAACAATAGTCAAAAGCTGAATCGGCTGTTTCACATTGACAGAGGAGATTAGGCAAGTTTTTATGAGCACAACTCACGTACTCAACTCCAATGTTCATCCCACAAACACATTTTCCTTCCTAATGAGACTGTTTAAAAGGGAAATAGACTTCCGATAAGATTCATAGCCAAACATTTATATATTCCCTGAAAGCTAATTATCTTTTTTTTTGCCACCTTGACATATTTTACTTAACAGATTTTTTTGTTGCATGTAATAAAAGTTGATTAAAACTTATGAACTTGAAATGAGCGCAGATACTTTACATGTGACGCCACTTACTTTGTAAAGCAAGACAAGTTTATTTGCTCAAAGTGCTTTACATAAAACATTAAAAGCTTTTCAGCATGAATGAAGAAGCATTAAAACAATCTTTAAAAAAGAAATGAAAGAAATTAAATAAATTCTAAAGAAAAATAAGATAAAATGCAAGAAACAAAAGTCACAGTTTGAGGAATTAACAGTTGCTTTGATAAAAGACGGCACATAGAAAAGCTTGAGAGTTTCAGCAGTTTGTTCCACATATGTGGAGCAGAAGCTGAACTCTGTGGCACATAAACCGATTTAAAAATGAAAGAGAAACATCAGAATTCATTCTTTATCTGACTCCTGCTTTATCACTTTTCTCAAACAAACACATTTCAAATGCTTCAGATATCTGTGAATTCATGCAGAGCTGCACGTCCCTCTCAGCCTGTTCACGCACCAACCCCTATGCAACCCGATGACAGCAAATTTCTCTATTCGCCAAACATTTCCTGCATTTCCTCCTGACTTTATGAAGTAACATAAATGACTATCATATTTGTGTCCTTATTATCTCACAGGCATATTAAAACCTCTGAAATACACTCAGGAAGAACATTCTGAAAGAGACAGTAAAAAATTATCTGTTTCTCACAAATCATCTGTAGTTCAAAGCCCTTTGCAATCACCATCACACGTTATATTCAAGTATAACAGGAAGAGTTTGGATTTACTGCAGGGGTTCATGCTTTTATTAATGTCTCATTGTGTGTCTACATTTTGCAAGATTGTCCACCTACAGGACAAAAACCTGAAAGGCTGCCAGAAAGCCGAGCAACAAATCACGTTTGTTAAAGTCAGAGGTTTTGCTGCAAATGAAAAGAATAAGAAAATTAAAACATTTCCCAGCACCAAAAAAGCAAAATCTATTCAAGTGTTCAGCAAAGAAAGATTCATTTTCACAAGGTCAAATGAGAAAGAAAAGTTATTTAGCTTGATATATTCTTCTGGAAAACATTACTAAACTTATTACCTTAATAAACTTAATTAGAAACTAATCAACATCTATGGAGCCTCATGCACTCCAAAATTATGAAGAACTAAGAAAACGTGGAGCATGCTTAAACCACTGGCAAAAAA
>CM047998.1:8732203-8743364 GCA_026261665.1 Melanotaenia duboulayi
CAACTGGTGTTGTATTATACATTGTTGGGAAGGAAGGGGATGCCATACCAAAGCAAAATGCTGGANATTGTAAGGATCATGCTTCTAAGTCATCAGCAACATAGCTAAATGTGTAGGTAGTGCCCCCCAAAAATTTGTCAAAATCTCAAGATTCAAGAGTCCAGACCTCAACCCAACCCAACACTGGTGGGATCAGTTTGGGTGTGCTGTTCATGTTAGAGTAACCAGCACAACTGGTAGACCTTCAACGACACCTGGTTGAGGAATGGGATGCCATACCAAAGCAAAATGCTGGAACCAGCATGCGGAGGAGGTGCCAAGCTGTTGTAGCTGTAAATAGATCCTTGACAGTGTAAAATAAATAAAGTCTAAAATTGGCCAATACATTATTTTTTCTTTGTTATTATGGGAGACTACAATCTTCCAAATTCACCAAGCAGCTTAAAACAAGAGTGAATATCAAGAGGGGAATATTGCAGGGGATTTTGACACCTTTTGCTGTACTGCTCATTCCACAGTAGTACCACCCTTACAAATTATACCTCATTGTAAATGTGACTCATCAGGCTTTCCAATGATGTATAACACAACATCAGTAGGTACGATTAATCACAAAATTATTTCTTACTTTCTGTGTTAAGTTCAGATACCATTTTAGGCCCATCTTGTCCACACAACTTCTGATTTTTGTTGGCACAAAGAAGGAAAGGTTTAAGATTCAGTTCCATTTGCACCTCTGAGCTCTCTGACCTTGCATTGATGAGGTACTGGGCCAGGCTGATGTTGGCGGGGGTTCCTGTGATGGTGATCTGGCGCTCCGATGACCCTTCCATGGCATTAGCAATTTTGATCTGCGCCCCAGACATCTGACGGATCTCGTTGATTTTGGTTCCCTGGCGTCCGATTATGCAGCCTATTAGCTGGGAAGAAAATGGGGGCGGGACTTAGCATGGCCACAGCACTTGAAGGAGATACTTTACAATACATGTGAATTTGGGCCAATCTTTGCCAGCCTTTCAGTTACAACTTTCCTCCTCCTTATGTGAAAGACTTGTTCAACCCACATTAAGGTCATTCACTTTACAAAGCTGACTGCCTTTGGCTGCAGTGTATCTCTGCTGTGGGAAAAGAGATTACAGTAGTTGCAGCTGAGTTGCTGTCACATTGCATCGTTCAAAAATTGAACAAAGAGCCATGTTAAACAATAATAGGGTGGAGCTTCTGACATTGTAATCCAACCACATTTGGGAGTCTGAACTTTAATAGGAGTTGTTTTCTGATGGTCTCTTGCTTTATGTTAGGCTCTTTTATATATTCTGGAGAATGTCTCAATTAATTAGTTAGGAATCCATCGCTCTAATCTATCTGAAAAAAGGCCTTTTAATGCTAAAGAAATGTGATAGCAATATTATCCTAACCCTATATGGATTTTTCGGAAAGATTTGAAGCATTGTGTCTAAATTGAAACTCAAATGTAGCCTTATTATTTGAGGATATCTGCAGTAACCGGGGTAGAAAAAGCACAAAGCCGCTGAATAAAACAGCTGAGTAAGTGTGGCTGACAATAACAGAAGACCTATTGTAATTCTTTAACAGCATCAACAATATTTTCTTATTGACAGTTTTGTTGCCAAAAGCAAAACACGGGCCATTAATATGTATAAACTGACAGATTTTAAATGAAATTTGTTTTATTTTAAATCACTGTTCTTTGCAATTTTCAATAAACCCTTTCAGGGGAAATACAATGCCAACAAATGAAAATAAAAATGCATGGTTGAGCATTTTGCACACAAATATACTCACATCATTGGGAATGGTGAGTTCATGAGTACTGGCCTGGTTACTGGCATCCAGACCTGCTGCTAAACACAGGAAGCAGACAGAAACAGGAGAGGGAGGCAAAAGGACAGAAAAGAGTTTGGCACATTGAGGGAGAAATTGATGAACTCTATTGACTGACAAGTAGAGCCTACGTACATTATAAATTGTCTCTATTGCTTGACACAATACGGAAAACAAAACCTAATGAAAACTGCATTGCTTTAGAAAAAAAGAGGATACTAAGGGAAAGCTAGAAAACAAAAGAAACCTCAACATCTACAAGAGCAGACCACCAGCAGGCCATGTCAATGGCAGTGCACCACACAGACCATAAGGAAAAGAACGACAAGAAGAAGAAAAAGAGAAAGGACAGAGACAGGAAAAGAAGAGAAAGAGAAAAAAAGGAGGAAGAGAATGTGTTCGTCTCTACAGGTAAAAACGAGAGAAGGATCTTTGGTGAAGAGGGTCATTGTGTAGGTGGGTACGTACCGGGGAAGGCAGGGGTGGTCTGTCCAAGGGGGGTAAAGGGGGTTTGCTGCATAGCCAACTGGTGGAGCTTGCTCAACTGCTGAGGGGGGGAGGAGGAGGACAGCAGAGCTATGAGGTCATCATTAAAAACACACCCTGACGCACACACACGCACGCAGACACACACACGCAAATAAAGGTCTGTCCGAAGTGCTACAAGAGCAAAGAGAGGATCTGAGGAGACGTAACAACACACACAGGTGAAGGACAAAAGTCAAGAGAGACAAAGAGAGAAAAGAAAGGTGTAGAAGACACTCATAAAGGACTTGGCCTGATTGGAGTATTCCTATGTTGTTGTCTCCATAAACCCCGCCCCTCATAGTTACTGTTGCTATGACTGGAGCATTCTTGAATTACATTTCTAAAAATTTTATACCAACATGCGATTTGGTCACTAAAGTTTAAAGTTGGCTTTAAACTTCAGTATAAACCTATGTGGAGTATGCCTGGGAATTGTCCGATGTCTTTCCTCCCTGAAACTGGTTCTGCTGAAGGTCACTTCCTGTTAGAAGGGAGACATCACAATTTTCTACTTTCCTTCTTTATGACTGTTCTGCAACACAGGCTAAATAAATGGAAACTAATGTCCTTGTCAGCACTCGGTTATTACTGTAATGAAGTTTCAAGCTATTTAGACAGATGCTACTTAGTCTGATGCTAGTTAGCTAGATGACCAAACAACATGTAGAGATTAAATGCTACCAGTAAAGACTGTTTAATCCACTTTTTACACATTTAAGACTGGTCTCACTATACTTTATTATTTATAAACTTATTTACCTCTAGGATATTAAGAAATCAGTCAGCTTCTTAACCAAACTGGTTAGCTTAGGGTGTAAGGGTTGAACGCACACCCATACTCCAAGCAATTTATTGGTATTCTCAAATGTTTTTGTCACTATTTTCTATTCCTTTCATGAGTAATGAAAAAAAAAACTAAATATAATAAAAAAAAATATATATATATATATTATTTTACAGTCCTGATCTATGAAATCATCTCATTCACCATTTCCTGCCATATCTGGTAAGTCCTTCAGGCCAACCCTTATGAGATTTAAAGGCAAATATAAGACACGTAGGCAAGAGGAAGAAAAGTTAGAAGATATGGAAATACACATCAGAAAAAATCTGTATTAATATTATCAATTAATATTAATAAGGGTAGGGAGAAAGTAAGATAAATTTGGAAGCAGCTAGACAGAATGATGTAGAGTGCAGTGTGGACTGCCTCGTAGGGGTTAGCACTCACATCTGGATGTGGGATGGCGTACTGTCCTTGAATGGTATAAGCCTGCAAACATGAGCAGAAGAGCTTGTTGTTATCATGTAACCTCAGTTAAACAAGTCCACAAAAATACAGATATGTGATTACAATGAATTAAATATTATATAAAAACAAATTAATTTTACAGCCTAACAAATCTTAAAGAACAAAAGTGTGCCAAAATAAATAAACTAGCATTTCTACAACTCAAGCACTATATGCACTTTTATATATTTTAACCTATTGGGCTATATTGGTTACATGTAAGCCATGCACTACAGATTCCTGTCTCGTTGTCCTTGTATTCATCAATCAGATCCAGTTGAACTAAATCAATAAGGGACGATTCAGACAGCAGGGTGGTGATTGGAAGGGTGGGGAGAAAACCGGAGGGACGACCCTGAGAGGAGTGATGTGATTGTCCTACTGTGTGTGGTTTATTGGTGCCACAGAGATCAGAACTGAGCTAAATTTCATTTAATCACTGCCAAGATGGCAACCGAAGATTTACAGGAAGCAGAAAGAAAAAAAAACGTGTCATATGATTTAATTTATTTGTTGCCTTTCCCAAAAATATCCCGACTAGAAATCTAACCTGTTCATTATATGTAGCAGCTGTCATGCTGCATGATTCATATTGTGAATGTTAGGAGGTCGTTCTAACAATATAATGCTGGTAGTGACCGATCAATGGAGTCAGCCTATTTATTCAAGCTTCCTTTTTGTCATATGATAGTTTGCTAGTCTTTCTATCATAGAACACATTTAATATAATTTAATAAGTATTTCTTGGAAAATGAAGAGAGAACATTTTATCTGCAGCTGACTGAAGCAAGCTATTACTGTTATTATCCGTTCTATATTTTCAGTCCTGAACTCCACAATAGATTTGAATGAATTTAAGTAAAATAAAATAAAATCTAAATAAAATAAAAACTAAATTCAATAAAAATTTTGTTAAAGTTAAGCAAAATAAAACTGAATAAAAAAATAAAATGTCATGTAATAAAATAAAATAAAATGTAATGAACTTACTACCATACTGACTTACTAGCATAAACTTATTACCTTTATATTTTAGATTTTGGTACACATTTGACATTAACTGATTGAAGTATAATGGGTTTAAAAATAATAATGGTAAAACACCTTGGAAATTAAAGTTTAGTCAGATATTTATTTAAAAATGCATCATGATCAAGCAAAGCTTTCTTTAATTTAGTCTTATATTCACCTTAATCTCTTGTCATGTCCTTCCTGTCCACTAATTGTTTATTTTGACTTTTTTCTTTTTCTGGATATAACTTCCTTCATGCTGCATTCAATGCAATCAGAATCCAAACTTTTAAAATGACTCTTTCAACGATGAGTTTAATGGTCACGGTGGAGAAAATCCTGCCTGCCCACTGGTTAGCTACGTTGATTTGCTGCTTTCACTACAGTATTTTCATTGCCCAGGTCTTCACTATAAATGGCAACTGGTTCACAATACCTTCCTGGCTACATAAAAGTAAAGTAAGTATCATTGCTTAAAAGGTATCATAGTGTTAAAAATGTACTTTATCAAAGTAAAAATAACAAGAATAAGATTTTATGTTTAAATTGACTTTTTAAGGAGTGATCTGCACAGAAATCTTCCCTAAAGTGGGTGAACCAGGGCAATCTGACATCTTGTGTCTTTATTTTTATTTTGTTTTACTAGACAGAAATTGGAAATTTTCCATAGCAATTGAATCCATTATTATCTCCACACCTGCTTCCTGCTAGCATCTTTAGCTTGACCCGCTAGCAGCTCCTGTCCTGCCTGACTACAGAAGGTAATTAAACCCTTCTGCATTTTTGGATCCACATGAGGAAAGTGAATCAATCAAAGCTACTTCGATCTCAAAAGACGGCTTGCTTAATAAATGGTACTGCCACTTCCAAGTGATTTAATGACTAAATTGTGTATTTAAGAAGTAGTTTCTTTAAATTTACTTTATTATTATAATTTATTTAATAAAACGTGGTAATAACCTACTGGATCTTCCCACCAACGATATTGAGCATGGGTTATCCAGATACTCTTGTGATGACTAATACTTTTAATCTCAGTTCTGGTTTAAGTGGCTCCAGGTTGTGGATGAAAGTAAACAGCAGTGATGGTTTCATGCTAGTCAGGATGGGTAAAGGGGAGTGAGGAAGGGAGGAAGAGTGAGTAAAACCTGGTGCGACACTAACAGGCAGTGGCTGGTGCTGCAGTAAGAGGCTGAGGTTGGCTGTGGATGCCCCCAGTGGGTCTGCTCTTACCTGGCCACCTGAAAAAATGACAGGGGTGGAGGCAGGCTTGGGGCGGTAGGGGATGGTGGCACCTTTCGGTGGGGACTGAGGAGAGCAAAGGAGGAGAGAGTGGGGGGAAGAAGAAGGGATAAAATGTGGAGATAGTGTTAAAGCAGGAAAAAAGAGAAGAACAGAGAGAGAACGAAGTTGCATAAAGTGAGACCAGAAGGGACGGTGCCTTAGGGAAGACAACCTGTGACACTGACACAAAAGTGCTCTTCACTGTGTGCTCATGCTGACATAAAATGTCAAAATTGTGGTTCAGTGCACAACTAAGCTTTGATTTACCTGGAAAATCACTTTCAACTGGATAATGATGACTCAACATACTGCATTCTAAATATCTTTTCAGTCCATACTCTGGAGACTTACAGTCAAGTCACAAATGTCCTAGTATCCATGGCTGGTGCCATCATGAAGGCCCAATGGAGAACTGGCTGTGCAGATAGTTAAAATTAATGGTGCAAGAAGAAAAAAAGACACCTAATAGTGTGAAACCCTATGATCCAAAACAGCATTCTCATTCAGACATGTAAGCAGAAGAAAGTAATATAGAGAAGAGGGCAAACAAAATGGTCAATGATGGCAAAATAATGACCTAATACAGCGATCAATTGGATGGATTTTTAACTTGAAATGCAATGACATTGTCAAAGAATGGGTTTAAGTTTTACTTTAGATACTTGAAGACCCCATGTTACTTTCATGTAAGTGTTTGTTTTAGTTTTGAGAATGCTACAGTATGTTAGCTTGCTTGATAATGAGAAAACAATAGCTACTGTCTTCAAAAGGCACAGTCTTATCTGATTGGTCAGTTGTTGGTTTGTACAGTAGTTGATCATTCCTAACTTCATCACTGTAAAGTGAGTCAGCCATTTTGAAATTCACAGTGCACAGAGAGTAGTAGAAGCTGTACATGTTGATAGAAATCTGTCACCATGCATTGAGCCTTTCAACCAGGAGATAGCAGAGTATGCTAGTGCAAGCTATAGCTAGCTGGCGCTAACATTAGAAGCACGTTACTGTGAATTCTTGGGCTACTTGTATTATCTCAGACTTCTTAACCGTGATGTGATTAGTCTTTTTTTCATCTTCAGATGCAGGACTTGTGAAATTATTGGTAAATTGTGTAAAATTAACCTGTTTTAGACATGTTAGCTCTATGTTGTAATGTTGCCTGCTTTTACATGCAAGCTACAGCAGCTGTTTGAAATCTGTAGAAATTACAAACAATTGTTTTGTTTTAACACAATCATCAAATTTTTGTGGCCAATATTTTATCATTAGCGTGTCGAGGACTGTTACATAATTACAGCTATGGTCAGTGTTTGCGCCGCTGGATTCAGCTCAATTAATATATATTTGTGTAATCATTTAATGTTGATGAATTTTTGATGTGATGAGGCTGCTGTTTGTAATCTCTGCTTTTTCCCTTCCATCTATGCAAACAGTAACCTGATGCTTTTTTAAAGCTAAAGTTCAGTGCAAAACACACCTCTTGTCTATCATTATCTCAATATTTGCTGGTGCATTTATATGCTGTTGGGAATGTGTTTGCAGCAGTGCAGATTTTCTAATGTAAACTGTATGACAACACAAGCAGATCCATCAGAAATGTAATAAAAGCAGCAGTAGAAAGCACTGAAATGTTTCCGGAAGAGATCCCTCGACACAGCAGATTGAACTTCTTGTTGCATTACTTATAATCTCTTCATCAAATCCCATTTTTCTTAACATATTTGGCCTGACTGAAGGAATGTTTAATGCAGTGCAGTACAAAACAAAACAGAATTTCAATGATAAGGTTTATAAGTTGCAAACAAACAGTCTTCCGTATCAGGCATTTCAGAGTAAATAATGACCTTGTTTCCCATATTTGCGGCCCCCTCCCTCCCCTTCCCCACTGTACCTCCAGCATCACCACACATATCTGTTTGACACACTGGATGATGGCTTCTGGGGCCCCTGAGATTGTCACCGCTCTCTCAGTGGAGTTGGGAAGCATGTCACCTGCAACCTGGACCTGGGCTCCCGTGGACTGAAGCAAAACACAAAACCACAAAGCGTCAGGGATGCAGCAATTAATCTTTTACTGACACTGTTTCCTGTTTAAACGGCTTCACAGTGAGTAAAAACTGACATCCAGGAGCAAAATGAGCTCTGAGCCTTGAGCTTCACACTCTGGGGATTGTGCAGCAGAGGAAGGTTAAATGGAAATTACATGATCCATAAATATAGGATCTAGAGAGTGTAAATGAGAATCTTATGGCTCTGCCATGTGTCAGATTAAACTTCTGATTAATTTAAAACGATGATGATCACTGGGGTTGAAAAGTGGTTGCATACCTCTCTCATTTCTTTGATTTTGGAGCCACCTTTGCCGATAAGGGAGCCACACTGGCTGGCAGGGACGACGAGCCTCAGGGTTACTGGGGGTTTGCTGGTGGCTGGGCTGTTGCTCATGGAGTTGATTATATCCTGTAGAAGAGGGGAGGATCAAGTTTCATCAGAGGTTTTAGCAAGAAGAAAAACTGTTACTTTAGGGAAGGTTGTGCACGTCTTACCACACCACTCGCAGCTGGACCTTTATTTTACAGTCGTACTGTTTAAAACATCCTCTACGACCAAAAATGTCAGTTTATGACACTTAGCATTAGCACCAGCTTAAGCATTGGTACTAATCAGCCATTTTATATTAAATTATCCATTAAATTGTCCAATCAGAGAAGACTGGGCTCTTTTGTTTCTGGTACTCTGGTCATTTGAAATTTACATCAGCACTCTGCTCAATATTTAATTTTCATTTAAACAGGACAGATTTACATCTCCCACTCAAGCGGACATTTAAAAATAAGTAAAAGTCTGTCCTGGAAATATCCCGTTTATTAATTGATAGCAGTAAAATGTAGCTGAAGTATTAAAGCAAAAATACCAGCTTAGTTCCTCTGAATTATTAGATTATTAATACTTGTGTGAGCAGCGTGCTGCTGGTGAAGTCGCTGGGTGAGGACATTTTTAAATATTTTATACTGGTTTTGATGCAGAGACTCAATATTTTGGGGGAACTTTTAACACCTCCAAATCCTCTGAAATGTGACCCTGACTACAAGTTCAGGGCGTCAGAAGCCTGAAAGGTTTAACTTTCCTAATTATTGCTTTAGTAGAGGAAGACATCTTGTTCATTTAGTTTGTGTAGTTGATAAAATCTTTGTGACAAGGGGTAAAATATCTTCAACAACCAAAAGTTCAGCCGTGTTCTATGTGACCTCTTGGAGTTGGAGGAACTATGAAGGAGTAGTAGATGGAAATACTCCAGTATGAATGCTCAGTGGCTGTTTTATTTGCCTTATGTTGCCAGTTAAATCTTAACAATTAATAATACATAAACTTATAAACATATAAATCCAATATTTCTGCTGAAATCATGTCTACACAGTGTGAGAGATGCTTATGAGGTGTTGAGGAGCAACTCGGCTTAGTCTGACTGGAAGTACGCCGATCCAACGTCCAAATCAAAACACAGTACTGGCCCACTTTCAGAGGGTGCTGCAAGGTTAGATCAGCACATTTCTGTCCTATATAACACGGCCAAGACTGCTTTGTATTCCATCTGGAAATGAGCCAGTTGAAACGTTGAAACAAGCCAGTAGTGGAATATGACTAAGTACATTCACTTAAGTACTGTCACCTTAAAGTTTTAGAGGGAATGGATGCACTTTTTGCTTCACATTTCTTTTGGAAGCTGTAGTTACTGAACATATTTAGGGTTTTGAGTACAAACATGAACATTTTAAAGACTCAGCCTTGTTTTTCCATGTGAACATAACAGATTTTACAGTTGAAGCTTCCCAAATGTGTAATTTCTTTTTAAAGATTTGAGTGTTCTAATATAAAAATATTGATTAAAGATTTTTTAAGGGTGTTATTATTACTGTTTTACCTCCTCAAACTTGTAGGCGATCATGGCGAAGGCCTTGAAAATGGCATCTGTTGGCCCGGTGATAGTAACTATCCGCTCAGGGCAGTTCCCCTCTGAAATGTTGATGCGGGCACCACTCTGCAAGGTGGAAGAAAACCAAGAAAATATACACAGATAAAGACTAAATCTATGATTAGAGGTGCTAAATATTGCTGGTAGAAAAGTTCTTACATCTTCACGCATCTTCTTCACCGTCTCCCCTTTCTAGAAGTAAAGAAAAGAAACAACATTGAGATGTTTTTATGTATTTCCTGCAGGTGTTTTGATGCTTTACATGGTCTGATTGTTGTGTTGTGATAAATACCTTTCCTATGATGCTTCCCACCTCCTGCAGGAAAACAAAGACGCAGTGTTAGGTGCATCTGTGCCACAGGGTTCCTTTTTAAATTAGCTTTCTTTAGACAGATAATTGGAAACAAAACCAGAGGAAGAACAACAGAATGATTTGTGTTTTTGTACCTTGCCATGCATCAGCAGCCTGATGGTGAGGGTCACATTCAGTCCGCCCTCTGATTGGACCTTGATGGGCTCCATGTTGGGATTGGATGTGAAGGAAGGGGCGTGGTCACGTGAGAGAGGAGATCAAGGGCCAACGCGAGTGTGATGGTGGAGTCAGCCAACCGGTCACCTGTCAGGTAAAAGAAAAGCAGACACACCTGTAGAGGTTAGGCAGGGAAAGTATGTTAGCTTAGCATAGCATCGGCTACAAACCACGCTACTCTAATTCTGTCAGGTGACATTTAAAGACTACAGGAGCAAAATCTGCTGAAACTGGACATTTTTTCACCAGGGGCCATGTTCAATTTTGTTTACTTGGTAGTAAATAGTAAATAAATAAAAATCAGTTGGTTAAATTCCACACAAGTTGGGGTATGGACCGAGAATGTGGGTTTAATGCAAAATTATAATCGTATTTTAATAAATGTATTTTTATTCTGCTGCACAAAGAGATGAAATGCCAACCTTTAGCAGTTTGTAAAGTTAATCTATAATCTGTTTTGATCTTTTCAGAATAAAAATGTCCAGGGTAAAAAAAACCTTTAAAGTTTTTCTCAATTAGTTTCTCCTGTAAGACACATTCCTCCATTTTATTACTCAGATTCCCTTTTTGTAAACCTAAATGTTTTAGCACACAAAAAAAGTGTACAAATGGCACAAAAAAGAAAAAAAAAAAGAAAAAAAAAGNGTGTTAGCTTAGCATAGCATCGGCTACAAATGGCACAAAAAAAAAAAAAAAAAAAAAA
>CM047998.1:8743417-8758592 GCA_026261665.1 Melanotaenia duboulayi
TGACTGGAGTAGTAATGATAATATTTAATACTATCAAAGATGGGCAGGGGTGATGTGGTTTCTCTTTATGCTTTGTAAAATAGCATTGAAATGTAGGTCAGCATATGTCCCTTCAGTCCGAGGATGAGCTGTTGAATGACGAGCGCCATATTTATTTTTATCGAGCCCATTTCAGCCAGGTCGTCTCTAATTCTGCCTGACAAGCGGTGTCATGACTCAGGCAGGACTCTGAGTAACGAGAGCCAACACAAGAGGGCGCCTCAGCCTGCAATCAGAGTCCCTACAGTGGATCTGAATATTAACAGCAGGGTTTAAATGGGCAGCTGGAAACTCCTTGTGCTGATGCAGAAAATCAGAAACGGTGCATCACAGATTGTTTTCATGGCTCAGCTGGTATTAGGCAACTTTAAAGGACCAGTATCCTGTTATATAAGAGATGGAAGACATTTAGAGGCTGTTATGTAGGTTGAAATAATGAAATAATAAAGAAAAAGTAATTAAAAAAAGAAATGCACAGAAAAAAGAAATTATGCTCTGCAGGATTGGAGAGATAATAAATTGAGTAAATGATAAATTTACCTGAAGTATGTGCATTAATTTGTGATTCATAAACAACAGAAGTAAACACGAATGCAAAAAGCAGCTGCACATACTGAGAAACATCTGTTTTCCCAGACAGGGTTTCTCTGATCGTAATTGCATCCACGTAAAAGAATAAATGTGGATAGAAAAGCTCCTGAAGCGGCTGACCTTGACTGAAGAGACAAATAAAGTCACTGTCTGTCACAGCCACTGTTGCTATGTGCATGTGAAATATATGTGTGCTGCTATGGCTTCCTGAGCAATTGCTAATTATTACCTGATGTCATTTGAAAGCAAGCACATGGAGCAGCTGTGCTTGTTTTATTACAGCTCAGACATGTTTGCAGACATGACTCGGTCCAGGTGATCATCTTTTCATGGATTGTGCCTTGACCTCGGTGTCAGCCTATTGATACCCTCTAATTACCAGCAGCAAGTTTTCAGGTAGTTCAGACATGATGAGAGGCTCAAAGTGCTGCTGCAAGACGACAGCGAACACTTACGAGCATACAAAGACAAGTTTCAATTGTTAAATATGTAAATTTTCCATTTTTCTAGGAATCAGTCTGCAAGAAAAATTCATTTATTAAATTTATTGCTGCAAAAGTTAAAGACGATGTCATGTTTAATTAGAAAAAGAAGAAGTAGTTGATTCTTAAATTAAAAGCAGGAGAATCTTGTGAAAAATGCTGAAGAATTAACAGATAAACATACTTAAATATCTTAATATTTGGAATTGATCCTTTTTGTGGGCTTATTTCTTTAGCAAAAACTTAATTTTCCACCTTTTTTCTGTTTTATTCATTGGAGGAATGAATAATTTTTGTTTTTTGAGGACCAATAAATAATGTAAACATGCATATAGACTGAACACTTCTTTTTTTTTTTATGTTTATAGAACCTGCAGCTTTATGATTCTTAAAAATTGGTTGATTTCCTGTCACATTGATGAATTTGCAAGCTTTTCCGGTGCTTTCAGTGCTTTTAGTTTCAAACTAATCCTCAGTATGTATTGAAATTAATATATTTTGCAAAGTTATGGTTGTAAATTCAACCCACCGCTCCTCTAATCTACGCTAGATGCTGGTCAGAGGCCAGAGGTGGTTTGAGAGATAAGGGACAGAGATTCTGCTGCCAGCTGTCTCTCCAATCTCCCAGAGGAGACCAGATTACATAAAAAGCCTTAATCCGGGTTTAAGACCCACGCCAGCGGTGCAGGTCCTCTCCAGAGGCAGGAGCGGTGGAGTGTGGGGGGGGGAAGAAAAAATAAATAAATCAAAAACCCTCCAAGATTGAGGAAGGGATTTGAACTGATGAATCATCTCTTTTCCCAACTTCACACTGGATGCACAGAAAAGCTTTAAATATAAAACGTTTCTGATTTGTCTGTGAATAAAAATGTTCTCTTTTTTTCTCTTTTGCACAATAATGAGCAAACCTCCCCCTCACAAAACAAACCCTTCAAAGAGCCTTCATCCCTCTGATTAAGACTCCAACCCAACTGTAGATTTAGGTCAATAAAAAACAAGTCTGCTGGACCTCAAAGATGAACCAGGTCATTGGTAAGAGCTGCATTTCAATAGCTGCATTCTGCTCATGCATCCTGTAGCATAATAGAATTAGGTCAAAGGCCTGTGAATCATTGACGCCAACGGGCAAAAACCTTCCAGCAAATATTCTTTTTTTTTAAAAAAGAAAATAATTAAGCTTTATTTTCTCATTATAATCTCAAAACATCCCCATACAAGCTTAAAATAACTACTTTCGCTGACAGAAGTCATGCTGCGAGTCCACTTCTGATGATTTCAGTGCATTTTTTTTCTTTCTTTTCTTTATTTTGTGGCGTTCCTCTTCGTCTCTGCGCAGCTCATTCAGGAAGTTGGAGAAGGGGGAAAGCAGAGAGGGATGGCAGGGAATTTTTCATGACATCTGACGGGGAAAGTGGGTCATGCTCGGTGTTGCAACGCTGCTAGCCTCCTCCTCTATGGCGGCTATTGAATTAATCACGCTTTACGCTCGGCTGGACAACGCATTGCACAAAATGGCTCCCCCTCCTCCTCCACCTCATCTTTTTCATCCCCCAGCTTCATTCGCCTCTCGTCTCTTCCCTGTAACTGCTCAGCATTCACCACAGAAAAGACTTGAGCATTTCTCTTGAAGAACTTGAATTTGTTGTGTCTTTTATCTCTTGACCCCCTCCACCTCCACCTCTTTATGTCCCAACAATGAGGCGATGTGTTCATACAGAGCCATCAGTGTGTGAATGATGAAAAAGTAAAGTTACGGGGCATTTGGAAGATGTTTTGGTGAGGAGGGAGGTTTCTTGTTGACACTTCTTTTTATGGAGTATCTTTCCTTTCTGATTATTTGGTGTACCAGAGGGCTGCAAACATGGAGGGATAAGTGCATAAAACTTCGAACTAAGATCAGCTGAAGTGATCACCAACTTTCTTTTGCTCTTTTGGGTTGATGCTCTTCACTATATGATGTCAAATGTTATATGGAGCCTGTCTTTTTAAGCATATGGAAATTTTTAATAATAAACATCTAAACAGAAATCTAATTCAGCATCTCTTGTTTCAGTTTAAAGCATTAGTCACTGAATTCAGATGCATGTCCCAGTCGGTTAAAGTCGCGCTTGAAGATTTTTTTCAAATGCATCATCCACCATTAGCATTGCTTCAATTACAGCTGGTTTTTCTGGTAGTTTTTCCCCTGATATAGAGATGAAGCCTTGTTGTCAATAGTCGCATATTGAGAAGCAAATGTAAAAATCCTGTAAAGAAAATCATTAAAATGGACGACCAGCCTGATCTAATCTAGGCCAAAGCCTGTGTCATCTGCTCCATCCTAATCCACACATATACAGAGATGTTATTACGATACAACA
This sequence comes from Melanotaenia duboulayi, assembly GCA_026261665.1. Lineage (NCBI taxonomy): Eukaryota > Metazoa > Chordata > Actinopteri > Atheriniformes > Melanotaeniidae > Melanotaenia > Melanotaenia duboulayi. The sequence goes on from CM047998.1 coordinate 8,746,890, forward strand.
GCCTTCTCTCAGGATACTTCTACGAATCTGAAATTCAAGCTGCAGCTTGGCTGCGTGACTGCAAGATTGTTAATGTTTAGAAAATGAGCTTAAATGTGCAGTGAAAGTGTGGGAGAAATCCCAAACGCAGCTTGAAAAATGTTTTGTGTTGGTAAACTCGGTTTAAATAAGTTATAATGTATGCATTTATGCCCCCGACTGTAGGAATGCATGTAGGTATCAGCATTTCTTTAATACGTGAGGCTCTTTTTGGTCATATACTGAAGTTGGTCAAATGTGAAAACATTAATCTTTATTGACCTTTTATAAAAACAATTCATTTAGCAAAGCTGCATTTATATTTTTCATTTGAGAAAGAAAATGGATTATATTAATTTTAGGAGATTAAACGACACCACCAACATGTTTGTTAAACTTTGAAGCCATTTGCTTTTTTTTTTTAATTAATACCAACATTTTTTTTTTATTACAAAGCACTGTAAGTGTGGGCGGAGCTTCTTGTGATTAACTGACACATTGAAGATTTACCAAACCACAAATATTTGGTTAATTTTTCTTCAAATTATCAAGGCAACCATCTTTTTGGCCAAAAGAGTTTAAATGAAAAATGAAACAGATTATTATTTGCAGCTCTACATATAAATGTGTTAACCTTGCCCTGTGACGGATGTATGCAGCTTCACTTCAGGCATCAATTAACAGAAAATGTTCCTTTGTAATGTAGCCAACATGTCCACCTATGAGTGGTTTGTTGGATGGGTTTGTGCTCCAATTAAGGTTGAACAAAAAAGGAAAATTAGCGTGCATGTAGGGCAGTGGAGGGGGCGCACAGAGGGTGACCTGCTTGAGCCATATGTTTTGGATTAAAGGAATTTCTCACTTTAAAAATTGAGTTTTGCATTCGGAGACAAAAACCTCTCGGAGAAAGTTTGAAGCTACGGTGATGAAGATGCATGGAGGAAAATAATGGAGGAGGAATAATTGCTCGCCACTGTCAGAGATGGTAACTGCAGGCAGATCGAGTATGGAAAAAAAAATGAAAAGGAGTCGTAGGAGACCTGAGGTTTTCGCCGTCAGTTTCCTGGTATATGAGCAGCTCTCGTCTCGTCTGGCGCAGGCTTTTGTTGTATGTGGCGAAGTGGGGGGGCTTCCGCCCAGCCGGCCTTCCTATACGCCGCTATGACAGTGCTCTCAAGAGCTGTCAGCCCACATCAGCAGCCCAGCATCCTGATAGCTCAGCCTAGATCACAATCAAATCTATGGCCACCACATTTTCACCACTACCAGTCAAATCAGAGGATGCACCAAGCAAAGATCACCAAGTAGCTTTAAAAACTACCTCGCAGACTACTTGCTTAAAATAGTCCCAGTATCTTGAGGTAAGGGAGGGGGTGGGGGGTGTTCCTGCGAGTCCAGCGTAAAAGGCTTCACAATGCAGGCACACCATGTTGTGCTGTAAATGTGGTGCTAAGAGCTGAGCGTTAAGTCGGCCATTTTAGATTTGCCACAATTTGTAATGTGAGATCACTGCTTGTCACAAAGTCATGGCTTCCATAGGCGATCTTTCCCTGTACAGTCGCGCAGAACGTGTCGAGGATGCCCTCTTTTCTTCAGTTTCTTTCTTTTTAGCGAATTGTCGCTGCACCATTTCAGTACTGTCACCTCGCAAACATACATTTATCAGCACCCCAGACTTTAATCTTACTACCAAAAAAACATTACAACAAAGGAGCGATTCATGACGTCTTTCAAGTTGAATGCAGATTAGCTTTTGAGGTAATGACGAATGACATTTTTGGTGTATGACTAGCCAGAGCTAATATGAGTGTGACGATAATTGCAATAATGATGTTTTAGAGGAAAGGGGGGTACTTGTATCAATTCCATCGACCATCGAGCCTTCTTTCTTACAGTGAAAAAGATCAGTCCAGCTTCACAGTTGAGGGCAGATTAACAACACTTTCTTTGACCACTTTTCAGGCTCCACGTTTCACCGCTAATTCTCAAACAATAAAATCGCTCATGCTTAAACCAAAGCAGACAATGAACATGAAACAATGATAATCAAGAGACCCTGAAAGCGAAATCGACCAGGCATGAAAAGGACTATTCTCTAGGGAAAACAAAATACTTCCACCCTGCATGTGGTCAACTTACCGAAGCTAGTTGAGAATAACTTCCAGAAAAACTTCAAATTGGATAACAAGTCAGTGAGTTGCGCTATTGTTGCAGGTCATTATCAGGATGATTATTTCTGGCTGTACGTAAGTTAGCAAGTTAATTAATTATTGATGGCGCAACCTGATACTGCACAGACGTGAAATCAATGCAAGTTTTCAGCAGTTTGAAGCCTTTGAAAGTCCAGCAACCATATTTTCTTTCTAAAAAATGTTAAATAAATTATATAATTAAATTAGATAAAAGGACACCTTGGTTTTGAATACGACTCTGGAGAGCCAAGAAAAGAGGGTTTACCTTTATGTTGCGCAGGATGCAATAGCTGACGACCACTTTCTGCGCTGCAAGATTAAAAATCGCAAAGGGAAAATAATTTTTTTCCCCTCTTCCTTTCGCTCTGCCCAGGACAAACTCTAGCACCCTATTGGTCCAAACCAGCGGGTCACATGAGCGACCAGCAAGACACGTGACGCCGCTCGAAATTATATGATGAAACTGACTCGCATGCTCATCGAGCACAGTTTATGTCACTGCGATGCTGTTTGCCATCCTGTTTAGTGTTGGTTGTAAATAGGCCGTAAGATGAGGGGTAATCTGGGTGACCATCACCCACCGCCCTCTCTGCAGCCCCCACTTCCCTTCAGCTGCAACAAAAGGGGGACATGCCCAGTGAGGCACATGGGCATTGTGGGGGCATGTCTGGGGATGACTGGGAGGTCTAAATCAGAACTGTAGCCTTGAGGGCATTTGACATCCTGTAGGAGGGTTGAGCACCGCTGAGACCCACAAAGCTATCGTCCTTGTCATTGTTGATGGTAATTGACACAAAAATGACCCAGATGACGATCAAATAATGCACATGGAGGCTCATCTGCTGGTTATATTTGGGGGAACTTCTTGGAGTGGACGCAACCACAAACCTCAAAGACACACTGAAACATTAGTGGTGCACAAACACACTGCTATGACATGCATATCCTCTGCATCCCCTCTGTTCCTGCTTTTTAATCTGCTTCTCTGTGAGTGTGTATGTGCAGAATTACAGAGCTTTGGAGGCAAACCATCCAGATTTTTCCAATCCAGCACAAATCCAGCCCTCATGTCAGATGGACAGTTGTGCAGAGCTTAATCTGACATTATTAGGGTTGGAGGGCAGCAGCAGAACATTTAAGGGAGCTGCCAGGGAAAAGCAAACAGTAGCGTTATACTGTCTGGATTAAGGGCAATGCAGACAATGAGGAGCAGGTTTTACCTCATTGTCAATTGTTTTAAATTTAGCACAGATGCTCTGCATTTAAAGTCCAGTGTTGTTCCCGTGTCAACAAAAAATAAGCTTTGTAATGAGGATTCAGTCTCGCTTTTAATTTATGTACCTATACAACACAGAATGGTAATCATGCCTTTACCTAACCACCCGACTGTAAAATGGCCCATGGGATAAACTACAAATAGAGCATTAAATGTGCTCCACATTGAATGGTAAGAGAAGAGAAAGGAGTGTGTGGAGTGCCACATCAGATGGAATCTACTCTCTATTGTGGCAACACTTTTGACTGATCTTCAAGACCCCAAACTAATGTAGTAGTTTTGGAAACCAGCTTGCTTACATAACATTCCTTTAAATTAATCTCTTTAGTGCTAAGTGCACAACTTTAGAAAAACAACACCTCACCTAAAAAATGTAAGTAACAGAGCAATAATAGAGGACTACAGTAAGCTATCTGCATTGAAATCTCAATTCAAAGATTGTTTAATAATCAATAACATTTTACTTTTTAAATATCAAATCTAATTCAATGGCAATATTCATCAAGGCCTTCATCAGGTTTAATACCAAACTGCTTACCGGTGAAAATGTAGGGAAGCTCCTGATCAGGAGAGATGAGGTGCACTCTGGGAGTTTAGGACCAAGATGGCAGATAATGGGCACACTAAGGGCTGGGGCAGCTTCATTGGCCCTATAAGTCAACTAGCCCCCCCCACCAATCCATGCATAGCCTCCAGCAAGGTGATGAACCAGAATTGGCCCAGTATACAACCCCCCTTTCCCCTTTTTTACCACCCCACCACTACCAAAGCCTGTCCCCATTTCTACCCACGTTTCTTATCATGGTACCGGAGTCCTGATGGAGGCAGAAGGGCGTGAAGGAGAGAATGAGGGAGATCAGTGACAGTCAATCCCTGATTGCTGAATGCAGTAGAACTATGACTAAAGGGGGAAAGAGTTTTGCATGTTAGTTCATTAAAGCAGTACTCATGGAGGGTGGCTTTGGTGGCATAGATGTTGAGCTTTGACCTTGACCTGCAACATCCCTAATTTCAGTCAGTGAAAAAAAAAGAAAAAAAGAAAAAAGAAAAACTCTGCTTTCCACAAGAGTAGAATTGTGTGAGCCTATTCACTTAGTGAAAGCATGGGAAACAAGAAAGAAACTTTTAGGAACTCAAACGATACAAAAAACATTTCCAGCTTGAAAGTAGAATATTTGTACAATTTTATTTGTGCATTTATGTTAACACAAACCTCTACTACAAGAAAAACATTGGATCATAACTTTGAAATGTAAATCATTAAAAGAATTTGAGTATTGTGCAATACCAAGTATGACGTAAAAGACTAACAGGTCATAATGACTTTAAGCCATTTCTGCCCACGTCTGTCTTCTACAATCAATGTTAGTTTTCCATTAGTAAACAACTACATGCGTCATTGATTGTCCAACAACTGGTCATGAAAGTCATGAAAACTGCTTTAACTATGTTTCAAGTCAATATTATACATCAAAGAAACACTTCCTGCATATTTTTAAAAATGTTACACCTCGCATAAGTGGTTGAGTCAAGTTAGTGACAAGTTAACAGGGCAGACAATTTCATAAATGCCCTAAAACTTTAATGGAAAAACTTTGAAGCACATCCAGCAGTATTCAGGGATTCCTGCTGTTCTTTACGTACTTCAATAGCCATGATTAATAACTTCTATGCTGATGATACTCAGCAGTATAGCTCTGAAGTGAGCGATAGATCTAACAAACAGATTCCAAAGCCCACATGCCCCTGCTGTGGCGTCTAAATAGTTTTTTTTAGCTTCATAGTAAATAGTGAAGATTGTCATGAATGTTGCCCTTCATAAACTCTGCTGGATGTTCTTTTGCCAGTTAACTGCAGAAACCCCTTTGAGCTGTTTGGGTTTCACTGCACTTCTTGATGACGTGGATATTTAATCTTACAAGGTCCAGTCTGTTGTAAGATACAACATCAGCCCATCTCTGCATACCACCCTTTACAGAATACTTACAGAATGTTGGGAAACTAAAAATAGAACAGGTCAAAATGACCACCTGTGACTGAAATAGGTAGAATTTTTTTTAAGAAATACGTAGAAATGAACATGTTCCCTCTGCTCTTTACATAATAAATATTAACACTTGTTTTAATGAAAAAGTTTTAGTTGGTCAAAGGGTCAAATAAAGACTTCAGATTGATTTTTTTTATTTTCTGATCAATATTTTATGGGTCAGCCTTAAAGACTGCATGATGGAATATTGAAAAAAATTAAATCTGTTTAATATAAAAAAAATGTAATTTATATTTCATAGTGAGAAAATTTGACATTACAGGGAAACTGTCAAAAGGAATGTGTATCAGCTGTTGGCCAAATAATTAGTTGTAGCATTTAATATCAGCCCAAAATTCCCCACATACTGTCTTTCATTTAATTGGTCTTTAGCACCATGTAATCCAAAATTCTTTAGCGTCTCTTTAAAGACATTTGAATTCTTTCTACACATTCAACAGGTACAGTGATGGATTACAAGTAAGAGGCTGACAAAATAAGACAAGATAAGCTTCCTTCTAGTTTGCCTTTTTGCTGAAAATGCCAGAGAGATAAATAATTTATCTTCAGTGAGCTCATTCCTGAAGCTCTGCTGCTTTAATTGTGCAACAGTTTCACACTGTTGGCAGCTGCTATCTTTTAAATGCATAACATTTTAGAGAAAAAATTAAAACAATCTTCGAAATTTTTGCAGCTTTGTTTATCGCTAGAAACGACCCAATAAAACTGTTTGTAGAGTCCAGAGGGAGATTACACGCTGCCCTTTCTAGGGAGGACTGAAAAATATTTAAAAAAGAATGTAACAGCATGAATTTGGTGATAAACCAAAGTAGCCAGCAGCAACAGCCAATTTCCTTCAGAGGAAAAGTCATCAATATCAGGACGTGTCATCCTCTGCCATCTATTAATAGTTTTTAGGGTAGTTACACCAAAGGTAGTTACGATATTTCATTATGGATGAAACTGATGACTGAACTGGCTATTAGACCACCAGTTTGCCTTCTAATACCATAAAAATGCATCATAAATCTTTTTTTGATGCAACTCTTAAAGGCACTCTCAAGTTTCAGCAGGTATATTTCATATCTGTGCAAAACCCACAAAAACCAGTCCTATGGAGGCCTATATGTCTTTGCCAACATCTTTAATTTAGATAGCTGTAGAGAGCATGACTTGAAAACATGATCAAATAAAATAATAAAATAAAATAACATAAGCAGATATAAGCTATTAAAAAGCATAAAAGATTAATGTAAAACAACAATTCAAAAGATAAAGCTGTTCTAAAGCCTGAAACACTCCAACAACCTAAAAAACACACAGGCCCTTTTAAACCCTTTTTTCCTTTTTAAAACTTATGTTGACTTTATCCCTGATTGCTTTAACCAGGGCACTCTTGTGTCTTGGGAACAATAAACCTCTTGTAACTGTGCAGCATGCTCTAAAAGCCTTTTCCCATAACTCTAGCTCCACACAAAACAACTCTGTGCCCCTAATGGAAAATATCGCCTGACCCTTTCCTCTCGTGTGGTCAATGCAGCCAGTAATGGGTATACACTGCCTCCTGGCAAAAACCAATGATGAATAGAGTTCTGGTGGGCAGAGAACTTTAACCATGTCTGGCTCCTCTGGGCTCAACTCTGCTTTGTTAGCGTATAAAAACAAGATGCTGGATGCAAGATAGAATAGGTCATAAGACTGAAATATTAGGAAGTTTAGTTGAATGGCACACAGAAGATGTTGTGAGTAGATGGAGGGATTCTCTATTTCCCTTATTAATCTAACGGCTTGCTTCTGAAGGAGGATTCATAAAATATTCATTTTCATTTTATGCTTAAACACGAGTACAGGTTTGAAGAGAAAATGGGTTAAAAGTTTCAAAGCTAAGCTATTATTTTTATAACCTGAATTTCATTCTGATGCATCACACCACTTCAGATCTTTAGCCAAACTGCCTAAATAAAAAAAAACAAGAAGAAACTTTATAATCTGTATTAAATCTCTTCTGTTAAATGTCGTTGGTAATCGCTTCATCAAAAAGAAAATTTCAGACATGTATGTTTACATTTACAATATTTACACCTTTTCATTTGCTTTTTTTTTCCACGTGTTTGAAAAGGAGAAGACAGAATGATTATTTTTCGTTTCTACCCTCATTACTATAATTAAATCAACAACACACAATGCTTTACATGATAAAAAACAATTTATGCACATTAAAAATAAAAGCAACTTTCACACAACAAAACAGATAACATAGCAATTAAAAACCAAACAAAGCATTTGCCCCCTGTTTCTGATTTAACATGTATCTCGTTTCCTCTGGGACAGCAACGCTTTCTGCCAACTTCCCCTGAACATAATTAATGTGCAGTTTCCAACAAGATTGCACTGGTAACTTTAGTCTTTCTATGTTTATGTTATCAATGATTAATTTTACTTCTACATTTTTTATTGTGATTTATAAACAACATAAAATTGTTGTTTCTTTGTGAAAGCTGCTGTGATTCCACACCTGAGCAATTTTGTGCCACCTTCAAATAACAGAAACTTTAATATATTTAATACTTTGAAATGTATTTTAATATACATAATAAACATTTGTACTATAACATCTGTGTCAGTGTCACCAGTTGTTGTAATGCCAATGTCAATAAAACTGGCTAAAAATGGCATTATATGGCAATTAGCATGTCACCTTGCTTTTGCATATGGTTTTGTTTAGGAGCCTGTCTGTACCCAATTGGTGAGCTGATTCCCAAATAAAGCTGCTGTCATTAACAAATTACATTGTGACCATAAAGCAGCCAATCAATAGTAACTGTTCAGTGCAGGTCACTTTCGCAAGAACTTCATTTAAAGTATCTTGGTGTTCAAGATTTGCCATAAACTTCCACAGAGTTGCCACAGTTTGTTAAAATGCTCCATACAGTTGTAAAATGTGTACAAGTTCTAGATTTGACCAGTCAAAATAGCAGAAAGTCAATACAGCGGATGTCCTTGTGCCTTTTGGTCCCAGTCAAGTTGTAGTGTTTTTAAATCAACATTCTATTTCAGATACTATTTCTTTTCTGTTTCTATTTACCTTCTATTTTACTTCTTTAGCATACCTGGTTTAATTTGCGTCACCTCCTCCTCATACAATTAAATATTTTTCCAAGCAGCCTGTGTGATAATATTTGAAAATTAAAAAACCAGTTAGAACAAATTCTCAATTATCATATTTGAATTTAAGGAAATTTGGGGGCCACCAAGGATTTAATCATGGAAAAATTAGCTCTAAGACTCACAACTGGGATTGGTGGGTTTCATTAGCATGTATGACTGAGTTTCTTTAGCATAAAAATTGTCATTTAAATTAAGATCTTGAATAAGCTAGACAAGAGGTAGCATGTGCATAGAAAACTAAAGGGGACCAAGGACTGAACCCTGTGGCACACCAAAAATCACCTGAACTGTTGAGGAGGCAAATGTTATTTAGTGTACTCTAAAATGGTAAGTAACATGCTGAATGCTCAAATTCCGGTACTCCAAATACACTACATTATCTGGGGGATAATTTAGTTCAGATTAGACCAGTCCAAGTGTCAAATTGGCCTGGATTAAGGTTGTTTAAATACCTCCCAGAAAGAAGCTGTGAAGGTTTCCTCTTCATTGCCTTTCCTCTATACTAATAAATCAAAAGCAGTGAATTGGAAATCAAATTCAATGTGTACTAGCTGTGAGTGACAACAATGGCTAAAGGGAAGCTGAAAAGTGTTTTTAGTTAAAGGTTACTGGTGACAGCACTGGTAAGCAAAGCAAAGCTGTGAAGAAAACAGATGAGGACCATATTTGAACTTGGATTTTCAGCTTTGAAAGCCTCAGTGTGTTTTATTTTTTAGCAATGAAAAGCTAATACTGACTTCTGTTAGATCAAAACTAATTTATTTTATGTTTTATCTGTTTCATAACTGAATTTCTTGAAATGTTTATAAATAATTATACAGTAAATGTGCCACACATAACAGATAACTGAGATGTGATCATAAGTGGTCATTCAGGACGTAATGCTAGGTGTGAACGCAGTGATCAAATTATCCAGGATGCATGATAATACCGGAAGTAGACAACCTAATTGTCTTTACTAAGAGCACTTTGGTATGTGAAGTGTTCATAATAAATAGCAAAACTTGTTTTTAGTGGGAAAGCAGTTCTCCACCTGAGTACACAACATGCTTCATACAACTGTATCACTCCTTCTCAGTTGGTTTTCCAACATGATAACAGCCAAAATCCAAGACTGTAATAGGGAAACGTACAGAGATTTCATAATGGATAGTCCATTTTTATCCATATCTATTTTTGCTGTTTTTAATTCACATTTTTCTTTTAGAAGTTAATCTCCATAGTTTGAAAATACTAAAAACAAATACTTTTCAAGACTTTCCAAAAAATGTGTAGGGACCTAGCACTGCTGATCAGACTTTATATTATTCATCTGCCTTGTCGTTTCTTGAGGGCAGACTGAGACGAATCTTTGCTTATGCTGATAAATCTGACCTACATTTGCCTCGCCTTGCCTCGTTCAGCTTCTATAGGATCATAATTGTGTTGATTCCCAGTGTTGCTCATACTGTGTATATTTGCCCTACTCATACACACAGAGGTGATGAAAGTCACAGCTCCTCTGAGGTCGCCTGCTTCAAACCAAGGATTGTCCTGGTGGAAAAGCTGGATATTTGTTTGGTATTCAGTCACAACAAATATTCTATGACAGAAATCTATTTTAATCACCACAACTCATCAACATGTGGGTGCCCATGAAACAATCCCAAAGGATTAAGATTTGGACCCTCCAGCAAAACCTGACATGTTAAGATTTGGGCTACATGCAGCTGTTAAATCAGCTGAGGATGATGAGCAGAGCAACCATAGGCTGAACTATGGTGATATCTGCTGAAGGATTATGGGTGTGGTAACTGCAGGGTAGCTCACACGAGAATTCACATCTGGAGATGATTTACATCAGCGGGGTGATTATGCATAAATCAATGGGCAGATGGATATATAAGTGAAAAACTAGGAGAACACATAAGCTCATGAGTGAATGGATATATGTGCGGATATATGAGCGATTGGATGGCTGGTGCATTGCAGAGGCGGAGCAAACCATTTTTTTCTTAGCCGGTCCAAAGAGAGCAGTGATAGAAATTGGACCTGACCATGCCAGAGGCTTAAGATGAGGCACGCTCACACACACAGAGGAACATCACTGAGCCTCAGAAGGACAGTTTCTGATGCCAGCCAAGTTAGAGGGCCCCTAACACAAACACTCCAGACAAGCTCGAGGGCTTCGAGTAGAGTCGACTGACAGCCACAGTGGATTTATGAGGCAACTTTATACTCTAGACATGAAATTTATTGAGCATACGTAAATATAAATCAGAATTACGTTTAGTTTGCTGGAATATTGGGTAAAAACCTGCCCTATCAGTGTGTTACTGATAATTCCTCCTCTGTCAGTAATTATCCCAATCATTCAATCATGAGTATCAGCCCTCTAACCTGATGTCCGAGCGTTGAAGAGCTGATCATTCTTCAGTAGATATCACNGCGTTGCAGAGCTGATCATTCTTCAGTAGATATCACATAGAAAAGTGGTTCTGTTTAAAGATTACATGTTTCATAGGCACAGGCGATGCATCAAACAAACTAAATAAAAAATTGTGGGTTAAATTTTGAATTGGTTTAGAAAAAGACCAGACACCTCACCAATCACAGACGATCTTATGATCTTAAGCATCTGTTAGAAGTAGATTTCAACCAGTCAGATCAATAATCATTGTAGTCATAGTCACTTGTGAACAAGAGCTTCTATTGATGTTTGACATCACACAAGGTTTACAAGAGAAAATACTCCAAGCTATCTGAATTAAATAGATAATTTATTTTAAGAATTCTTTGTCTTTGTTATTTCTTGCCCTTATCGCATCTCAGTTACTTTTATATACGTGTACCCTCATTAACTACTTTATCAGGTCCACCTTTCTAGTACTAGGCTGGACCTCCTTTTACCCTCAGAACCACATTAATTATTGATGTCATAGCTTCAACAAGATGTTGGAAACATTCCTCAGAGGTTTTGCTTCATATTGACATGACAGCATCACACAGTTGCTGCAGATTTGTCGCCTGCATCCATGATGAGA
>CM047998.1:8787604-8803689 GCA_026261665.1 Melanotaenia duboulayi
CAAGGGCTGGAGTTGCATGATCTACTGTGTTGGTCTTGATGAGGACAAGTTTTTCTAAATCCTGCTGAGTCATCAGTCCTTCAATCATGATATGTCCTTTACGTGATGATAGGCTGATTTCTCAACTGTCCTAACATAACTGCTAAAATTAGTAGTCTGAAATCTGGGAGTAGTCCATGACTACTCGCAGATAGTTTTAAACTTAGATGTTTGAAGCTCACAACTTATAATCTTTCTTCCTTGTGTCAGAAAGTAATATTTCATTTTTTTTCTTCATTTAGTTCTCCCATCTTTAATTTGATTGATGTAGTTGATCAGAATTTGGATCGGGCTATGGTTTGTCGTGAGATGGTTATGTAGATTTGTGTGTCATCAGCATAGTTGTGGTAACACATTTAGTTGTTTTCATAACATGAGCGAGTGGCAGCATGTAGGTGTTTAAACATCAGTGGTCCCAGGATGGAGCTTTGGGGAACTCCACAGGTTATTTTAGTTTGCTCAGATTTATAGTTACCTATAGAAACAAAAAAATCTGTCTTTTAAATAGGACTCAAACCAAGTTTTTGGACTATATTAGGTTGAGAAATTACTTTGAGATGAAGATGGGCTTTAACTTGGTCCACTACCTCTGTCTTAGGCCTGCCTCAAGCTTCATATCTCTACAGCTCTCAGTTTCAGTAGTTGGTGGTTTGGACTGCCAAGACCTGAATGGCATCATTGGTTCAGGAAAGAAGTATTTGAATTGTAAACATGGACACGAAGCAGTGATGTTTTTTTGTAGATTTATTCACTTTGGGAAACCATCTAAGTTAGTTACATGTGGACAAAATGTCCAAACAATATAAAATTTTAGTGGTTAGATCTAAAATTGTCTCCACGTGGACATGGCCTAAGTGTCTTAGAACAGGTAGAACAGGAGAGTTGCAGGTGGATTGGGGGCCGAGGCTATACTGGTCTTTCACGGTGAAGACAAAGTTCAAAAATCCAAAAGATGAAGCAGTTAACTTACTGATTAATGTACAAGTGACCAAAATGAACTACCTTGGCTTAAGAGCTGAAGGTGGACTGATGGATGGATTTCATACCAAAAGTGTTTTTTTCTTATTTGGTATCCAGGATGCATGCTTTTAGCTAAAATGACAATTGCCTTCTTAACAACTGTTGTAGCTTTAGTTTTTCTATGCAAAATAAGAGTTTTGCCCTCAAGGAACTTTCTTGCTGTTTAATGCAGTTTTGTATCCAGTCTTCTACCTTTTTTTGTTTTTAATAGATTTCCATATGCGTTTAGGGTATTTGTTGTTTTTGTCTCTAATAATGACTGGTATTTGATGGAGTCCATGACAGCAGGTCCATACACTACACACCTACCTGAATGGGTAAGTTTTACCAGTCCCCTCCAAATGAAAACCTTAAGAAAAAAATGGGGTAAAGCTAAACAAGAAGGTCCACAATCCTGGACTTTCAGAAAAGGAGGGATCTGGAGAGGAAGTGGAAGGTTCTGTAACAAGAAATGGTCTTGGATCATTTGCCATATGTTTACCAAGATGGCTTTACAAAACCCTAAATGAAGTTTTGACGATAATTGCAGCACATACAGTAAAAAGCACACTAAGATAGGATTTTAGATACGATACTTCATTCCTCTAATAACGCATTGGAGTCAAAGCTGAAGCACAGCAGAGAGGGAGTGGCCTGCAAGTTTTATTTATAAACTGAGGTGTAACGTATTTAAAAAATTAACAAGCTCTGCTTCCACTTATGCTGCAGAACTATTTGTGTAGATTTAACACACTAAATAAAGATGTTGGACAAGAAATTATTATTAGTTTGAGGATGTTATTAAGCCCCCTGATGAAAAATGAAAAAATAAAGAAAAATTCACAATTGTAGAAATATGGGGTTTATTATACCAGTGTCTTTTGTCTATGGCGTGTCTTTGAATGACCACAAAGTGTAAATTTAGAGCATCTACAGTACTGAGAAGTAGATAAATGCATGCTGAAATGTTTACCAAACTATAAATGAATGGTTATCAATATGAAATTCAAACCTGTTTAAATCATGGAGGACAAACGAGGACATGCGGGAACAGTGTGTGCTCTAAAATCCATCTGAACTGCTATATTTCATCCTTCAGTCAATATCCACGTTGTACTTCTCCTCCACCCTCCCCATTCTTTTCTTTTTTTCTTCTCCCTTGTTCCATTCGTCTCTCTTTGCCCTTCGTCCGTCTTTTCCCTCAAAACCAAAAGATTGAAAATCGCCAATCTCTTGATATCTGCCATGGATAATTGCTCTCTCCTCTCGCTTTCCATCTTCCCCCCCTCCTCGGACTCATTCATCCCTGGCTCTGTCATATTCCTGTCGTCTTTCATCCACCTCTCTCTCATCTCCATCTCCTTTCCTCTGTCTTCCTGACTCCATCTAAGCCTCCCCTCTCATCTCATCTACTGGTGTGTGTAATGTAATTGCAGTCTATTCACTGTGTGAGCACTCCATTGCAGCCCTGGCAGATGAAAGCAGGTGGGATTTAGCAGCCATAACATGACGGGAGTTCAGGAGATCTTGGTTGTCATTGGCACAGGCAAGAAAACATGATCTGAATGTGTTTGTCTCTGTGCAGTGTGTAGGAGGATGATGCTTCCTTACTGCTGATTTTAATTATTTGCGCGCATGTTTGCCTTTTAAATGTCTTCATGCCCTCTGCTCTACATGAAACCTCCAGTGGCAGCACATTTGGGTATACGTGTGGAGTCATACCCATGTGTATGATGAAAGGCCTGTTTCTGTTTAAATATGCTATTAATCTAAATAAACTGGTCTTGGATCAGTTGTGTTTTCAGTTCAGTGTGAAAGAACTTGGTGTGTATAATGAGTCAAATGAACAACTGGGGTTTAATTAGCAGATATCTTCACCAGAAAGTCTACCCAGAGTTACAGATCCAAGAACTAAAGCAAGGTTAGGGGTTTGACAATTAGAGCTTTTTTTTGGCTTTACCTTCGCTGTCAACTCACAAACAGAAGTGATGAAGCTAAAGACTGATAGGTAGTTTACAGAATTTCTACCATCTGGTATCAAGTAAATATTTCCAAAGCTGATCATCGTAATCAAACAGAACTTTATCAGGATTTACTAACACTGGTGTGATGCGTGGAACAGGTCGGGTATGATGGGTGATTAAAGAGTATCAGTAAAGCAGTGGTGACTATGTTGTGTGGTTTGGAGATAGAAACCCTGAGCAAAAGCCATGAGGTAGAACTGGAGGTAGCAGAGATTAAAATGTTGAGGTTCTCCTTGAGAAGGACGAGGATGGAAAGGGTCAGGAATGAGGACATCAGAGAGGCAGCACATGTTAGATGTTTTGGAGATAAAGTCAGAGAGGGCAGACTAAAGGCTCATTCATGCTTGATGCAGAAGACGGTGATGCAGACGGACTTTCTGACACCATATTACGTGCGTCGTGTATTACTGGTACTTTAAGTGTCATTGTGTTGTGGAAATTCAATGCAATTATTCCATTAAAAAAACAAAAAATTTTCTAGAAGCCTGCAGTAAGAGTGAAGTGTCTCAGTCAAATCTTTGATGTTAAATCTGACCTGCCACCCACATATTTTCCCTTTTTTGTTTTCTCCGCTTTGTCAGAATACACTTATAAAAAGAAGTACTTCTTTTATACATTACTGCTCACTGCAGAGACACAAACATTCTCATACAAATCTCCCAGTTTTTCTTTATAGATTGCAGTTTATGTAGTGTTGTCTGAACACACTCCACGTCCCTGATTTCCATTCTTCTGCCTGGATGAGTGTCTATTTCTCTTTGTAACTTGAAATGACTTCAACAGATGTAGATGCATGTTTGCCTCTATTTGCATCACCTAGATTGAATTCCCACAGGTGCCCTCTTGCATCTTTGCATTGATGTTTTATGTAATCATCCCAACTCCCTGAAATTATGCTTTGCATTTCATCTGGAGAAAGTCTTCATTTGTGGCTTAGTAAGATCCATATAACATTTAAGTCAACCATGTTTGTGGCCATGCAGAATTCCCGCAAAGGGCTCAGAAACATCATATGATTTGATAGCAGGAACTTCTTTCTGTATCCAGTTTCCTCATAATATTCTCATAGAGGATTGTGTCAGAAAACGACACAGTTGGCCAGCTTTTCTTCGCCCACAGTATCAGAAAATAGATCTTCAGCTTCAGGATAACATGGATAGACTCACAATTGCTGCTTTTTTAAACCATCTTAGTCTGCTTACATTCAGTCCGCCTACACATGCAGAATGCAACAGGTTTTAATCCTTCCCTGTCGGCTGTCAGAGGGCACTCTGGGAAATGTAGGAAGTGTGTAGGAAGTGGATCCTTTGCAGACAGGTCAGAGTCCCCTGCAGGGAGCAGGAGGACGGCTGACTTTCCACAGATAAAGCTTGATTTTAATGGTTGTACTTCACGGAGCTTTAGCTTTGGAACTGGGGCTGAAACCCTTTCAGATCTGCTGCCCACACTCTCATCTTCTGTTTTTAAGAGTGATGCCATCGTTGTTGTTCTGTTATGTGAGTGAATGATGGATTCATGGTCAAATATGAATAAAAACAGCACTATAAAGAGATCCAAAAGGAAATGTTGTGTCAAGCTAAGCTGTGTTTTGAAAGAGAAATAAAATTTTGATTTTTTTTCTTCTCTTTTTCTTTGTAATTGTTTGAACATTTATTACTAAAGCAACTGTTAATCGCATTATAATAAGAAGAAAAAGCTGGAGAGGTTGTCACTGCTGTGCATGATTTGGAGCTTTCTAAATGAATAGCAACAACATTTTCATTTTAATTAAACTCTATAAATAATACATTTGCACTCACCGCCCAGTCTGCTGCTGCCGTCCATCTCCTGAGGTGGTTTCTCTGCACGCCACGGTTGTAACCAGTGGTTTTCTGAATTACTGTTGCCTTTTTGTCGTCTCTAATCTTGCATAGAACTGCTCTTTGTTCAATACCAGTCAAACTGAAGCCAAAATATTTAAATACATTTTATATTAAGTCCTAAATAGCATTTTTTGTTTATTGGCAGTTCTGTTTGTACTACAGACTCACATGTAGTTATTTCTTAATTAGGGATCTAGAAAATGGGCAGACTTCTACTTTCCACAGATCAATTGTGATTAGCTTAATCATGCAAACCTAGTTTTAAGAAAGACATCCACCTTTTACTGTTTGAATAGAATAAACGTTTCTCAGTAACATGCCATTTGACCAGAACCTCAGCTTGTTAATGCTGCTTTTGCAGCAGCTTAGAGTCTTTTTAGTTCTTGTTTATGGGATTTTTGTTTGTTCTTATTGCAACAAAACACTTAAAATTCAGTGAAATTCTTGCATAGCTGCACTTTTGAGGTCTGCCATGCCAAAACTTTATCATTTTGTAGAATTAATGCTCTTCATTGTTGGATGTGTGGTTAGTGGTTCATTTAAGTTAGTGTCATTTTAATGACCCTTCCACAAACATATACTGTATTTGTGCACAGTTCAAAATCTGATGTATAATTTGGTTTTGCCTTTCAGCTGCCTGTTTACTATGGCGATCTTAAGCTATTTTGCTTTGCTTTTATAGTCTTCTCCGGCTTTCTGATCAGTAATTTAGGCAGCTGCTCAAAGGATTCCATGGATGCTTATTGTTGGTGTGAGGATTATTTATAAAGCTTTGAAATTTCACAACAATTACTGTGAGCAAAGCCGAATCCCAAACAAGCTAATTAAGGTCTAAGACTTTGGTAAACATGATGAGAGCTTAAATTTCCATGTCCATCTCCTGCCAATCCAAGTGGAAAATAAAAACGCACAACCATCTTCCCCAAAGGTTTTATTCTTGTCAAAAAACAAAAGATAACAGCCGCTGGATTAATTCAAGTTTTCTTGCACAAACCATGAAAAGAAAAGTTTTTCTTTCATGCATCACGATGCAAAAACCTCAGTGTTGTAATGTCCTCTTTTAGCCTTGATGCTCTAATTGGCTGCAGTGCAGGCGTCTTTCCCCTTTTGATGATGTTTTTTTTTTTTTTGTAAATTATGTTCTTACACACAAACACATGTGGACACACACACTTCCAGTGTGCACATATTAATTGCTTTCTGCAGCTTGAGAAACATGAAAAATGATGTGGCGCTATTCCTGTCGCTGTCTGAAAGAAGAAGCTGAAGTGGATGAAGAGGACTCATCATTACTTATTGGCTTGCAGTAAAAACTCACTGACTGATTGAGGGTCAAGGAAGGTTGGACTCTCCCCTTTGTCTTTGCCTTTTTCTTTCCTTCATGGTCATGGAGAGCTACATCTAACAGTTAACACCTCGAACAAACTAAAAGACTAAATAAATACAGAAAAAAGATGGTCATCATGATGTATCCAGGATCAAGCAAGATGTCTGATGCCAAAGCTTACAGCTACTTTGTTAGGTCCAGTACCAGGTTGGACCCTCTTTTGTCCTTCAGAGCTGTCTTCATTCTCAGTGCCGTTACATTGCTGAGAGATTTTGCTCCATGTTGACATGACAGCATCACTCAGGTGCTGCAGGTTTGTCGGCTGCATCCATGATGAGAACTTCCCGTTCCACCACAKCCCAAAGCTGCTCTGGACTGAGATCTGGTGRYTGTGGAGGCCGWTGGAGTCCAGTGAACTTATTGTCATGTTCTAGAAAGCAGGTGGAGATTATCTGAGCTTTGTGACATGGTGCATTATCCTGCTGAAAGTAGCATCAGAAGATGTTACACTGGCAACAGAACTCATGTAGGCTGTGGTGGTTAAGCCGGGCCATGTTGGCCCTGTTACGGCTGCCTGTTATTTTTTGTAATTACTCTCTCATTTTGTATGCAAACGCCTGTGTGCCATCACCCCTCGGGGATTGAATCTGCTCAACTTACCCTTGTTTTCTGTCTGCTGACGATTGGCTCCATGCACCACTCCTTTGACTCCTATCAGCTGATTGGATAATTGCCTGGCCAATCATCAGCGTTGCAGCCAAACTCTGGGGAAATACAAATGGGCTGCAGCTATGGAGTCATGGCAGCTGTTTTCCCAGACAGTCTGCCCCTGGCTTGCTGAGCTATTGTGGATGTGATCGTGTACTTTGGATTTGGTGGCGTTTATCTAGTAGGATTAGCTTTTTTTTTTTTTCTTCCAACAGTGTTAAAACTGTTTGGCTTTGTGTTATATTTTGGTTTACTGACTGATAATCTTGTATTTTTTTTTGTTTTTGGTAAGACTTAAAGCCCCTTTGGCTTCTTCTGTTTTTTTTTTGTTTTTGTTTTTTTTTTAGTTTATTGACAAAAGTAGAATGTGTTTGACTAGTTTAGGNAGTTTTTTGGTAAAAGTAGAATGTGTTTGACTAGTTTAGGTTTGTAGATGTATATAGTATTTTTGGTTAAATTTTAGATATTGGAGCTGCTTCACCTTTTGTTAAAATGTAGTAGATTAGTTGGCCAGTTTTTTGTTCACACGTTTTTGTTTTTTTTGTTTGTTTGTTTTTTTTTTTTCTTTGGTTTTGCATTTTATTGGCTTGTTTTGAGTTGAATTTAGAAAATGGTTATTGTATTATATTATTATATGGTTTAAGCATCTTTGCTACCCCCAACACTTGATTCACCACCATTGTTTTTGTATGGTTCCTCATTTCCTTTTGCCACAATAAAATCTGTTAATTCCCATTTTTACATCCGTCCACAGTTCTTTTTTTTTACGCCTTTTCATACCCCTGTACTGGCTCAAAGTGGGCCAAGAAAATATCCCTTACACCATGACATCACCAGCAGCTTGAACCATTTATACAAGTCAGAAAAAATCCATGTTTTCATGTTTCTGCCAAATTCTGACCCTGCAGTCTGAATGATGAGCTGAAATTGTGACTCATCTGTTTTTCCACGTAAATGCCCTTTTATATTTGATTTAATCATGTTTTATTTTTCAATTTTAATTATTTAGTTTTTTTAATCTAATTTAATTTTAATTGTTTTAATTCAGTTTAGTTTAATCATTTTTTTATTTTTATATTTTCTCTATTTTAATTTTTACCATTTTCTTGTGCGTTTTATTTATTTATTTATTTTTGGCAAATTTTATATATACATAAAATTCAGTTCAGTTTAATGTAACTTTGTTTAACTTTTTGTTATTCTACTCTATTCTGCTGTTACAAAATGTTGGATTAAAAGAACTTAATAATAACCGTTTGCATCAAAGAGAACTGTGAAAGCACAGATTATATTTTCGGACCTTTTTTAAAGCTTGACTGGACGTCTGTCATGTTTATGTCTCGTGTTTGTAAAAGAAAGAAGCTGCACATTTGTTGTAAATTGCTGCTGCTGAGTGCTTCAGTCATCTTTTTATGATTGTGGTAATCATCATTTGTTTCTTGTCTTGTCTTTTTACAGTTTTAGCCTGTCAGCTCTCTGTGTCTCTTCTTTCTTTTAGTCTTTGTTTTACCATCATTTTGTTAGTCTAAGTCATTCTATGTAGAGTCTTTTGGCCTTGTTATCTGTATTTACTACTGAATCCCATTAAATTTCTGTTTCAGATGATTTGTTTGATCATACAGTCTCTTTTTCTCTTCTTTATCCTGTTTTTTGTATTTACCTTTTATGGAAATCTAAACCCTTGTTAAAGCAATAATCATTTGATCACTTTTTTGCTGTACTTATTCCTTTCTCTTTTCCACATCCTTCATTTGTCTCGATGAAAAAAAAAAACAAACACCACTGTATTGGCTCCTTTTGTTTACTTTCATTCTCCTCGCTCACAGTGTTTCCTGGTGATTTACTGCCATAAAAAACGACTTTTCCCTTTAGTGGATGCCTCAGATCTCTCATTAGTTTTAAGCTGCCCACAGAGAATCATTAACATGGCCGCGTAAGGCGGTTTGTGATTGCACATTTACATCTTAGCAGATTAGCTGACACATTCATCTGACAGTCAGAGGAGGCGTCTCGCTCAAGGACACTGATGGAAACGCACGCTGTCAAACACCACGTGGCTTGTTTTTGTTTTCAGGGCGTCTAGATGCCGTGGATGATGCTGGGACTTTTTACTTTTATTTTATAAAGACGATTGAGTTACATGGGCTAAAAAAACACCAACTAGTGCTAAAATACTCTTGTCTGAGGCTGATTTTCCAGTTAAAGCAAGTATATTTTACCACATTTCTTTGTAACTTTGAATCATCGACTTCATTGTCTGAGCATCCAGGTTCATCTTTGAAAACAGAAGCTCATAAATCACAAGTTAACTTTTCTGCTATCTTGACTGACATGTCCTCACGATAAAATGCTTGTGTGTGTGTTAACAGCTGTGCCAGCTGCCCCTGTGAATGTATCGGTGACCCAGCTGAGGGCGCACTCGGCCATGGTGACCTGGAACGTCCCCCAGGGCGACACTGTCATTGGCTACTCCATCTCGCAGCAGGTACAGTAGGACAGCTCTTTATCAGCCCGCCCAGGTCTCCTCGTCCTGATCCAACCCGTCTCCTCTCATTCAGTCGTAGGCCAATTAATTTTGCAGCGATGCAAACAATGACTCTGAGGAAACTTGGAGCTCTGCCATGCTCAGGGCTAGAAAACAGCCGTTCTGAAGATGAATTATAGATCTATTTTTGATCGTCCCTGTCTCCCGAGGAGTGGATTATTCTTTGTTTTGTCCTCCTCCTGTTATCTGCAGGGCTTTTTGAAATGCTGTGTCATTCACGTGGCCAGCAGGCAGCCAACAGTTTGCTCGGAAACACTCTGAGTCAGGTTGAAGTTTGGGAACTTGGCCATTAAAATTAAACTTGTTTAAGACTTGTTAATGCCAAGGCAGCTGCCGGCGATGTAGGTGTTGGAAGTAACAATAACACCAGCCTTTGTCGCTGCCAAGCATTTACAGGTAATAACATTAATTTGGACTAATAAAGTATTTAAGTCTGCAACGGCCTCGGAAGAGAAGACGGATGGCTTTGCTTTGTCTCTAATTACTGAGTCATTGTGCAAAACTTGGGCTGTTGGATCTATTTAATCTGAATCAGGTGTGTTGAAGCAGGAAACTTTGAAAACCTGCAGGACAGCGGCCCTCGAGGACCGACTTTGGACACCCCTGATTTAGATGATCTCTGTGGGGCTTATGAGTTCAGTAAAGAAGATTTTTACAGATCTGTAGCTACTTTAAGAAAGAAATAAAGACTCCTGACCTTGATAAAAACAAAGGGATAACACAAATATTCATGGATGCTTATGATGGTCTCACTGGTAAACTTTAACAAAAGTTCACATTCATTAACAAGAATTCAACAGACTATAAAACAGTGTTTGGTGGATTATTTCATTGTTGTAACAATGCTTCTCAGTAATAAATATTATACTGATGAAAAGCCTGTTTATTTTCTTGTTAAATGGAGCCATATTTGTAAGGAAAATATATTTGTGGGATGAGCAGGAAAATTGAGTATGTGAGTTGTGCCGATGAAAAGCTTAAATCTCCTCCAATACCAAACTTCTGGTAACCAAGGCGATGACAATCAGGTGCTTGATTGACAGCATCTGTGGACATGTCCTCTCCCAGCATGCCATGACTGATCTGGAAAAGACCCATGCTGTAGGACAACTTCAAGTGTCCACTAAACCAAGTTGCAGCTTTATTTGGAGTCCTAGGACATGTGGAGGAATGAGTCAGATCACCAGGTCAGAGTGTGCAGTAGACGCCATGCTAACAGTTTTTGGTGGAGGTAGTGTGATGATGTGGGGTGGCATCTCCCTCAATGGAAAAACAAGACTGGAGAAGATGAAATGATAAGATGATAAATTCTTCATGGATGCAACCCACATATTCAACTCTGCTGCTTATCCCACAAATAAATTATCTTTACAAATGTGGTACCATTTAAAAGAAAAATAAAGAGGCTTTCCAACTGTATAAGATTGATAGCCTAGGAGTATTGACTAAACAAAAAAATAATCCACCAAACACTCATTTCCTTACGTTTTTGTACTAAGTTTAGTTAATTTCAGAAGCAGTATGACTAAAAATTTAGAAAAATTGGAAAAAAAAAAACATTCCTCGTCTTCAAATTCTAAAACTACAGCAAGATTTTTCCTGGAAGACTTCAGTTAGATTAGTTTTTGTTAAACCAAATCAGAAATCAAAATCAAGTCTTCCCCAAATTTGCTAATTTTATCTGACGAAGTTAACAGATTTAAGAAGCCTTGGACACAGTAGAAGAGCTCTCCAGTAACTCTTGGAAAACTCCCTGAAGCTCTCAGTTGAAGACATGCATATTTGTTGACGATACTGATGGTTGCAAGCAAAAAAGCAATTTCCAAATATTTACAGCAGTCGAATCCTCCTACCCTGAAGCTCTTTAGGAATGCTATAAAGTCAGTCCACAACATGAAGGCTTTGACTTTTACATTATGACTTCAAAGGGAAAAAAAGGAATAGTGGAAAAATGGGATTGCCAGAAATACAAAGACTCTTCACCTCTGTGTCAGAATATATGTTTCAAAGTGTGTACTACATCTGTTTCTGTTCTACCTTGCTGCTTATACCACACAGCTTTTCTCACTGGTTTTTGTTGCCATTTAACAATTTAGTTTTTCCATTGCTTGTATTTACATGATGTCATGTTCGGTTTTGGTTGTTTGAATCACTGACATCATGAAGCTGATTGAGAGTTTGCAGTCATCACTTGGTTAAAGGTTTGTAAATCACTTCTTATGAGTTGGCTAGGCTCCCTCTCTGTTAGCTTCTGCTACCTTGTGGCTAAATTAAAGCTTGAGGGTGATAAAAATCTTTTTTTATTCCTCAAAATTGCAGCAACATTTGCACACGAGCAGTTCAGAGGTTAGCATGGTGCCGTTTAGTCAAACTGATACTAGAGCGCCCTCTGCTGGATGCGTCAAAGTACCTGTTTATACAGCTTATGGTCTGAAGAAGGATCACTTGCTGTAACTATTTTCCCCACATTTCATATCCAAGGAAAAATATCAGCTGTTTGCNTACTTGCTGTAACTATTTAATATCCAAGGAAAAATATCAGCTGTTTGCATGTATTTTAACTTTGTTTTCATCCGATTAGCAGCTCCACACCTAAATACCTTAAGCAATGCTATTTATAAAATACATCAAGCTTTTTCCTTTTTAGTTTGCTCTTGTGTAACCATGTAAGCTAACATCCTTTAAGCTGACTTCTCTATCCATCAGGATCTATTGCCTCTGCAGCCAATAAACAGATAATGTCACCATTGTTATACTAAGAAACATAAAAAGCAGGTTTTTTTCAGAAATTCCAGTATCAACAGCAAAGCAGTCCCACAGCATGATACAGCCTCCTCCGTGTTTTACTGGATGCTGTTTTCCTTATGTACCTCATTTTGTTCTCTACACACAAACTCACTCCATAGATCATAATTCCCAAAAGGCTGCAGCTTACACAGTAAACTTTTTGCAAACATTTAATTAGGCTTTTTGTGCCTTCCTTTCAGTAGCGGCCTCCTCTATGGCCTCCTCCCTGGAGCTTTACTTGGTTCCATCTAAAAGGTGAAAGCTTGAATTAGTTTAAATTAATTAAAATGAACCGAGTCTTTCCAGAGAAATGCCACCTTTAGTACAAGAGTTTTCACAGTAACTCTGTTATATCACCACATTTTCTTGGTCTCACTTCTCTCTCAACCCCTGCTGCTACTTCAGCTTGGCTCTTCTTAATCACTTTTTACCTCCCGCAGTTTTGGCAAAGGGAGAATCAGACATTAGCTGAGCTCTGAGTGGGAGTTGTCTCCATTAGTGGAAATGATTTGGCTGGTACTCGTCTCTACAAGAGGAACATCCACGGAGGCGGCGATGCCAGACATCTTGTCCTTTTTTTTTTTTTTTTTTTCAGAATCCATCAACCTTCGATTTTTAAAGAAAAGACTTCAAGATGATGTAAAACATCTCCTCCTATAACCTCAGAAAGCACTTATGTAAAAACCTTACTCAAATATTAATAGGGGGGGTGATGGGAGCAGGTAGGTGCTGCAGGTTTTAACTTCTGAGCTCTTTTCTTCTGTTAGTCATCAGCGAGCTGTGAATCGGGGGAGCTTCAACAAAAGGTTAAAGCTGCACTTATATAAGAGGCTGCTCTGTCAATCAAGCACCCTTATGTTTTCTCAGAAGCCAATTCTGCTATAAAAACAAGTGCCGTGGCGGTCCTGCTTCCTGCTTTCGGCTTAATTAGAACCCACATACTAGCAGCTTTATGGGATTATTTTATAGACAATAAAAAGCTGAGCCTTCCTGTTAGTGAAGGAGAAGCAGGACAAGTGGATGCATTCTGACAAACAGCTGCTTCACTCATCTGAAGTTGCTTCAAATCCCTCGGCACCGACTGCCGAGACTCGTATGTCGCTTCCAAACACACACAAACAGGAAGTAACCCAGTTTAAAACTGTGTTTCTGAGACTCCAAGTAATTCTGATTCACATCAGAAGGGCCATGTTTGTCATGTAAACCAGTGCTGGAGGCTTGTTGTGAGGTTTCTGAAGCTGCTACTTGACAAAGATCAACACACGTTGAGTAAAAACTTTTGTGTTCACCTGTTGACTCCCAAGAGGATGGACCTCTCCAAACTCCACCCTAACAGCCCTGTTAGTCAACTTGTTATGTAAGTTGGAGGGATTTGACTCATCTGGCTCCCCATTTGTCTGGTCTGATTGTGTCCTGCTTATTAATTTGGGTTTGATCTCCAGTTGGCGCCCCAGTCTTGTTTTTTTATTTTTTATTTTTTATTTTTTCCTTTCAGGGTCTAACTACCCACTGAGAGAAGCTCATATCAGCCAGTTTTGTATCATTCACCTGCCTATTGCCGCTCTGCTCCAGCTCAACAGGAGGAAACTATTCCATGTCCAGTAGGAAAACTCTCTCCAGTCTCACTTGTTGGCTTCTCCCCCCTGCAGCTCAACTTTTCACCACTTTTCCTCAAGACCCAGTTTTTGTAAATGAAGTCAGAACTATTATTTAGTGTCTCTGTTCTGGGGTCCTCCCATCCTTTCCTTTCAATAGAAATCTAATCTATTGTTGCCATGTTTATCATCTTGTTTATGCTCCACAAATTCAGCAGCTTTATCTGGTTTACGTTCTCTAATGCGCCCCCTAGTGGAATATTCTAGTAACAATCATAATACGTGAGTAAGTTTGTGAACAAATACACTGATGATGGAGTCAGTTGAACTTTGGGAATAGTTCCCCCTTGAAGGACCAGTTAAATTTGGATGTTTTTTGTTCCTGCTTTTTGTGAACTGATCACGTCCTGCTTTGATAATGTTGAGGTCCGAGCTCTGAGGTCCGAGGATTTATCCCTCAATCAAACCTGCTCAGTCACTAATTTTCCCTCCAGTTCTTGTGTCATTTGCCGTTTCTCCCTGTTTCGATCATGAAGAATGACTTATTGGCTATTGGTTGACCATTTCTGATGATACTTTGCCCAACAGTAGAGAAATCTACTGAAGGACCAGTTGCATCTTTCAGGTCCTGTTAATCTGCTGTCAATATAGTTTTTTAGGCTTGTTAATTCTTCTTTTGCAGTTTCCTCAGATATGTTGAGGATACCCGACAAACGCTAGTCCTCGATGGCCGTGGTCCTGCAGGTTTTAAATGTTTCCCTGCTCCAACACACCTGATTCAAATTAAATGTCTTCAACAGCTTGTTAAGTTCTGTCCAAGCATGTTGACCAATTTACCTGATCCTGGTGTGCTGCTGCTGCAGGAAACATCCTAAACCTGCAGGACTACGGCCCTCGAGGACCAGCTTTGCCCATCCCTGCAAGTTTTCAGCAGCTTGTTGCGGCAAAAATCCCATTTTCTATCAGACTGCGTTGTCTCTGCTGTTTTTCAGAAATTAAACTAAAGAAATGGAAACAAATGTGTTTCTATCACAATCTGCTGGTAACAAATTGCCCCAAGGTACACTTACAAATTGGTTCTTTGCTAAGTTGTCTGTAATGTTTGGCCTTTTTCTGCTGATAGCTCTGTGTTAAGTGGCTTAACAAACAAACACATTCCTCTGAAAATAACCAGGCACAAGGCCTGGACTGAAAATGAGTGAAAAAAAACTTTCAGAAAGCTGGAGAACAATTAATCAAAATAAAAATAACAACACTAAAGACTTTTGCACAGTATTACATACCAGCTATAAACCAACAATTAGAGGATTATAGAAGAAATAAAAACACATCACTCTTTCTTTATTTACTGAAAAATGCTATATATTCCTTATTTATTCATCCATTTATTAAGATTTACTGTATTTTGTGCATGAGATAGAATCACTGGGTCTAAAACTACAAGTATGGCAAAATTTCCATATTTAAGTAACACTTTAGTAATGTTCTTAAAGTTAAAAATGATCAATATCCATTATAATTATTAGTCATTTCCCTTAAAAGAGGGGAGAGTTGAAGTTCAATAAAAGACATTACAGAATGAGCTGCTGTCAGCTGCCTCTTTAGCATTTCTTTAAATTCTCTTCATTTGTCTCTTTCCCTCTAAAAACTGATGTTTGTACAGAATCCCAGTTGAGTTGCTGTAATTCATGAACAGTCTCTTGAACTCCTGTGGACATGTTGTAGACGTGCCGGTGTCTTGCTGCTGTGAGACAGTGAAACGTCCCTCGCTGACCCGTCGCCTGCGGCGTTGCCAGAGAAGCAGAGGACACCACTCTGACTCTGATTCGGCCATGTGCAGAGCCTGGAGCTTCCTGCCAGCCTTCCATTTACTGCTTTTTGCTCAGCTTTTAGTGCTGCAGACACATTTACAGGCTGAAGCTGGACTCTCTGTGGGCCTGATGTGTAGCAGTGGAAAAACGGCTTGTGAAGATTAACAGTGTGCTTACCAAGCAGTCGGGAGTTTGTTTATTTTAGTGTCACATAAAGATATTTTATTCTGCGTGAGTGCAAAGTTAGCAGGTTTTTCTTCAAACTGTAGCTGTCAGAGCTGAAAATGTAAGGTGCTGGTTTTATCATATTTTCCCTGAAAATGTCCGTTACACCTGACTTGTCTTAGCATGATTGAGATGATGATGATGATGAGCTGTGCAGATGATA
>CM047998.1:8822414-8835792 GCA_026261665.1 Melanotaenia duboulayi
GCAACCCTGTGACCTGGTGAGTCTATATATTTTGTTATTTGTTCCATTTTTTTGACATCTAAAAGATGTCCACAATTACAAAATCCAGTCCAAAGTCAGGTACTCTTTCCAACAAAATAGACATGTGACATACAGACAAATATGCAATAAACTGACTCAAACACCATGTTTGTATTCCAGTAGTTTCTATTCTCCTCACTTTTCTTACTAATATCACTGCATCAGTTTTTTTTTGCATAATATTTGGCAAGACTGACAAACATCCGAGAAAAAACGAGCAACCACCTTCCACTCTACCATTTTTGAAGTTAGAGCAGACCGGTCCTTTCAGTAGGGACGCTTTAAAAAGACAGGAGCTAAAATATAAGAGGTGCTCCATGACTTTATAATGCATAATAAATCTTTTTTCTTTATGTTCTATTTTATAAAAATAGACCATGTAACCCTTTTCTGATATACAGTAATACTACTCTTTTGTTTTGAAACACAACATCACTATTTTAGAGGATGACTTGTGAATGTTTTCTCCACATTTTTACAGGTGCTCCATCACACTTCTCCACTTTTGACCCACTTTAAGAAAGAAGCACAAAACACAAAAACCACTGAGCAACCAGCGGCTTGTTCCTCGTTCACCTGCGGACTGTAACAGGGCTGCTGCTGAGGAACGGGACTCTTTTTGAGCCTGGATGAAGCTTTAACTTCATCCAAACATGACCATCAAGCTTCAGGAATTAAATGGTATTGCCTATGAGCAGTTACTGACAGGCGGCAGTAAGTATTGTAGTCCAAGTCCCATGTGATCAYACAACGATGCACGCKTCASTAACAGCTACAGGGAGGATTACCTGTGGAGTGACTGTTTGCAGCATGAGAGTTAAGAAGTCGACCACCTGCAGTTTGKGACTATAAATCGTGACATGAAGGCAGTAAGGAAGGAACAAACCGTTCCTGAACATTATAATCTGTGCAGCAGCGTTCTGAAGTGGGGATGAGGATGTCATGTTTGTRCTTTGCASRGAAACTGATTTAAATATCTGTCACAAAGAGAGATGGACCCCAGGAAAAGATTTATCTAGCAAGGGAGGTTTAACGGATTGATTTAGGATGGCTTGAACAGAGCAGTAGATGTTTGAGGTGTGCGGTGTGGTGAGACAGGTTCCAGCGTTGGCTCTCAGGGAGGGAATCGCATAGATGCAGTAAAGATAGAGCGTTGAATGGAGGTCAGCTTGGTTATATGCAGGCAAGGTGCAATAAGTCTGGCTCCTCCCAGCTGTGCCGGCTAACCACAGCACCCGCCTCCTGTACACACCAGGGGAAAAACACAGCAGATCTTCGGGATCCAAGACAATCTGTGAGGTGTCTGTGTTCAGCTTCAGACTTTCCCAGCTTATAAAAGTTAATGAGAAAATTAATAAAAAGCATWTTTTTCCCCTTTAGTTTCATTGTAGTTGAATSTGRAAAAGCCACTGTTGCMCTTGGGGGCGTAAACTAATTTTRATMAAAAAWWTTATTACAGACTCAACTTTTAAACACAAGATAGTTATTTTATATCTTCTAACASAACCTCGATATGAGCCTCRTAACTKGCGCTTTCAGGGAATGAAGGCAGAATTAAAAATGAAGAATGACCGATGATACTGGCAGTGAAATATTTGCAATACAGGATTATGTATTTTGCTCCAAACAACCATCAAATGCTTACATCTATTTATTTTACATTTTTTATTCTTTGGATGTGAACATTTTTTAACTTATAAAAAAATCTGTCCAGTATTAAAATCTGATTAAAAAGAGGAAAAGTCCAACTGAAAACATGTAAGAATTATACAACTATAGCAGAGCCTTATTCACATAAAAAATACCAAATCAGGAAGAAAACTTAAATATGATCATAAAAATAAGTAAGTAAAAAAAAATCATATACAGCCAGTTTAAACATATTTCTTTATGTAATAAATGTTATAAACATACATTATGTTTACATTTTCGAACAATGTGTTGAACTAGAGAAGCTTAGTGAGAAATGTCGAGTGTCATGTTGAAGGCACATCAAGGCACATTTTATACATTCATACAAGGAAGTAAATTTAAATCTGTGCACAAAACAAATTATTACACCATTAAAAATGTTGCATAAACATTAAAAAAGCAGCAAGCACGCATGTTTACAAACCAGTGTGTCATTACACTGGCTCAGTGTGCATCAGTACAGCCTTTCAGATCTCTGCACTCAACCACAAGCGCAGAAATAAAAGAATAAACACTTTCATTTACAAAATTTAAAACATATAGCATGCTATTCTACCTGCTAAAAAAATCTGTAATACATTAATAATCCTTTTATTTCCTTTTGTAATAAAATTAGATGAAATCTCAAGTAAACTAGAAACAGCTGCAGCGAAATAAAGGAATAAATAATCATTAAAAAAAAGCAGGTTCGAGATGCTAAAGCTGGAAACCTTGTAAACCTCAGTATCAGCTGCAGCTTGCAGGCAGTGCAATAGATCAGCTGTTTACCCTGAAATCTGCAGGAGTGTTTGAAAAGCATTTCTGATCACTAATTTCCATGGACACATTTTTATTTATTTGCTTTTCTTTGAAGTGGTATCTTCTTTAAACTCTTTTAATTTATTGCTAGAAACACCCTTCTTTTCTCATACTGAGTGGAATTCTTGCCTGCAGGCGGCTTCAATAAAATAACTGTATCAATGTTCACATGCAACCTGGGCTGTGAAGGTTTAGGCACTGCTGTTGGTAATTTGAAAGGAGTGAGAGGCGGGGAAATACTGAAAAAAACTATTTTGGGGGCAGAAATAAAGATGTCATGTAGAGTTCCCAGAGGTTAACCCTATTGTAATAGCTTGCAAATTATGTCACATTTACAACCATTAATACACAGTAAATGTGCAGGAAAGAGCTGATGGCTCGTTGGGTTTTTCTTTGTAATTATTCTAGAAAAATGAGGGGAAAAAATTACCTACCTGCAACTTAATTAGCACAACTAGCAGGGTTAGAGATGACCTATTACGTTTGCTTGTTTTTAGTCATTTATAATGTGGCTAAAGTTAATAACAAATGCGTGAGATGATTAAATTAATTAGATGAATATGTTTAAAAGAAAAATCCCATAAACCAAAACCTCTGTCTACTTTTATCTGGAGAATAAAACTAAGAATAAATGACCCTCAGCAGGCTATCAGAAACTGACCAATCAGAAGGCAGTGGGCTGTAAGGGGGGGCGGGCCCTTAAAGAGACAGGACTTGAATCGGCTCGTTTCAGATAGAATGAACTGACGTGCTGCATAAAGAAAAGGTACAAGATCAATAAGTAAGTTATTTAGTTTTGAATAAAGCAAAACCTTTCCACTGGAGCTCCATAAAAAAAAACATAAAGTGGAAAATGTACACAACGGGTCCACTTTAACCTTCAGCCTCCTATATGCATCTGTTCTGGCTGAGATGGCACATTCATGTTGTACACGACAGAAGTCGCATATTTTAGATAAATGACAGAACTACATCCAAAAAGTGAAGTGCATCCATTAAATTACAGTGTAATATGAGCTTCAAGCAGCAGCTACAAACCTTTTCCACTCTACAACTTCAGTATAAAATATTTGAGTTAAAAAAATGTCTTTACCTCTGATGCTGATTATTTTCAGCAAACAGTATATTCTCCAAGTTCTTTAACAAATACTTTTTTTTACCAAGAAAGATTCAGGTTATTAAGGATTTCATGAATACTTTAAATAAAGTGTAAAAGCTCAGTTGATCTCTGAAGACCATATTTACACAACAATCAGTGTTTAACATGTTAAAAAGGAGTGTTTGAGAACTACAGAGATGGTGTCATGTTGGTTTTGTTATGAGGACTAAAACATTTCCAGCTGTCAGAGGCACCAGATGCTGACAGTAAATATATCTCCCTGGCTTTAGTCATTCAGTACTCTTTCACCCTGAACATGAGGAGTGTGTTTGATTTAGACAAATCCGTCCTGCTTTGTGCTTGATTACAATATTGTCATTCAAATAGCTCCATTTGCATACATTTTTTTTCTTTTTTTGCTATCCTATAAGATGCTGACGGTTTTGTCAGCATCAGGTTTAGACTCCGCCTCCGCTTCGGTCCACCGTCACTGGTCCTCTCTGCTCCAGAGTCTCCTCAGCTGTTTTCATGAGAATGGCCAGGCGGCTGTCTGAAACTTGCCCTTTCTTCACGGCGCTCATCAGCTGGAGAGAAGAACAGTGACTTCAGAGATGTACGACTAACGTCACATTCCCGAGTTTAAAAAAATAAAAAAAATAAAACATCTTTAGTGTTAAGGTGGGATTGTTTTCTAGTAAAAACCAGCAGACTTTTCTGGAGACTTGAGAGTAATTTATCTGCAAACAGGTGAGGGAGGAAGCCTTTATCTAATCTGACCTACTGCTTTAGACTTTACACCTTCAACCTGAAGGAACGGATGTCGACTCTCGTCTCAGGTGGTCGTTGGACTCCTTTAGAGCCTGAATAAATGATCGGCTAGCAGAATAAATCGGCTGGTTATAGTCCTTTTTATAATTATGTGGAGTTTTGCCGATTAAACAGCAATAGAATTCTTAATTACTCATAAGACTGGAAATGTTAAGTCTCAGGAGTCACGGCTAATTTTAAGCCTTCTTGTACACTAATGAGATTGACGCATTTATTCGGTGTGATTTGAGTAAATAAATTATGTTTTCATGGTAGCTTGAAGTTGCAGGATTGTTCTCAAAGGACGGACACCCTGCAGAAGAGCCTACAGCAGGCTGCAGTGATAAGAGCTGCATATTCATGGTTGAAAAGGGAGCTGTTGTACTGTCAATATTATTTTGACCAAAATAACAGTTACAAAAAATAATAATATTTAAAGTAAGTACACTAATAGTTATGGTTACTGAGAGTTTAGCTATAGATCTAGGCTAATCAGTTCCAATCGTAGTATTTCTAGGACTTAACTTGACCTGAATGCTTTCCGTGTTACTTACCTGCAGGAACTCATCAATTTCAACTTGTCCGTTCTTGTTGAGGTCCACCTCATTAAGGATTTCATGGAGGGCATTTTCATCAATTTGGACATTGATGCTCTGTAGACAAGAAAAACACGACCTGGGGTCAATAACATGTAATGAGGACAAGCGTGTGGGAATGGGAGATGGACAAAGAGAAACCTACTTCTAAAACCCGCTGGACGTCAACAGTGGTGATGAAGCCTTTACTTTCTTTGTCAAACTTATGAAAACGCTTCTTGTACCTGTTAAACACATGAGCAGTTATTCCTCTTCCTTTTACATTTACAGCATTAATCAAAATTAAAACTGCACTTTTACAGCAGTGTGCAAGCAGGAAGTTAGATGTGAATCAGTAGAAACATGGGCAAGTCAGACAAAAGGTATTACAGCTAAAAAAAAACAAAACAAAAAGAAAAAAATACAATGAGGTTACCTGACTACTTCCTGGTAGTCCAAATTGATCTCAGATGTCTTGGTGAGCTGCTCAGAACGAGATCTGTAGCCCATCTCATGGTATAAAAACTTCTTCGCTGCTTCGAGTTCCTCCTGGAGTCCACATGAGAGAGAAATCAGAGGTCAGACTGTGAGCAGAGGCCAGTTTCTCTTCACTTATAGACAGAATATGCCCTGTCGCAGATCCAAAGCGGGTAATGAGGCCACTGCAACGCATTTACAAGCAGTTACACACATTTTCAGCACCCTCTCTGAAAGATGAAATATCTTTATACACTGATAATCAGACATTTACTCTGTACTTTAGAACGCCACCAGATTATCAGAGTTTTCTGTGAAACTTGGAGTAAATTCCTTAAATGTTTGCTGAAAGCTACCGTTCTCTTCTCCTGACTCCAGTCCAGCTCTTTGCCCATGATGTGAACGATGCGTGGGAGGGCTTCGTCCGCCGCCTGCACATTGAGGAAGCCCAGGCGTGTTCGCCGAGCAATAACATCGATGGCAGTGCAGGCGTACTCCTTAATCGCGTACTGGATCTGCAAAAGGCAACAACCTTTAAGAGACTCCTCATACACACTGCTGGACTGTTACCACCAGCTTGGCATCCCAGTTTACCTCAGCCTCGATGTACGGGAACTCAGACACCAGCCTTTTCCCTACAATGGGCCACCTTTGCCCGGTGACCTTGGCCATTTTAGCCACGTCAAACGCCTTCCCACCGTAGGTTGCAGCGAGGTGCTGAGCAACCTGTGCCAGATAAAGATTAAAACAGTCTTTTTTTTTAAATAGTTTAAAACAGTTTTTTTTTTAAATAAAATACCCTATTGATGGGAAAAAGATGAAGTCAAAGGCCACGTCTTTAATTTTATTTACAGCTGATCTACTGTATGTGTTGTATAAATAGGTCGATTACAAATACATAGGACGCTACGTAAAACAGAATTGTTTTTCCCAATTTTTGGGCAGTTTCATGCAAAATTGGTGAACTCTGCCTCTGTGAAATGCTCCTTTTATACCCAGTCATGTTACTGACCTGTTGTCAGTTAACCTGATTAGTTCCCCAAGTTGTGGCTTTAAAACCAGAGACAGAGCCAAGGCTGGTTCTCAGAAAAAGCAGCATTAATAACTTTGTTTCTGGATACAAGATAATAAAAATTTTAAATATAAGGCTTAAAGAAAGAAAATACAGTAAAAACAAAAATATATTTCAAGCATAGTGATTAATCATAAAAACTAATTTGTAAGCTGTGATTAATATACAAATTATATATATGTATATATATTTTTTAAATATATATATACCATCCATTGTATATAAATAAGTTATAAATGATATTTCTTTACAGTCACTTTGCTGCTTCCACAGATCAGAAATAATTAAACCTGTAATCTTCACTGGCAGATGTTAATTTCTCCTCTTTGTAGATGAAAAATAAACGATGGCGCCGCTTTATCAGTGAGGTTTCATGTGTTTACACAACACACGAGGCTATTTGCTATTCAGACGATTGGCTTGCCGATCATGTAAAAGGGCAAACGCTGTCCAAATATCAACAGTGACCTTTTAGAAGTATTCGCGAGAACACCGGCGATGCTGCGGAAGCCTCTAATGAGGACTAAGTTTACTGTAGATACTCGGCGCCTGAGCTCTTTCTCCTCATGAAACTATGTTCTGCTGTGTTTAATGAAAACGAACTGCTAATTATCGGAAAGACGGCGCGCGGCAGACAAAAGTCAATGTGCCCTTACTTTGCGTCATTGATGAATTGGCCAACACTCATTGCGTTTCAACCTGAGCCGAGTCTTTAGTGTGGTAGAAATGTCATCTTTGTACCAGCGGCAGCTTTAATGTCATCTCCACTGCTGCTGGAGGAAAGAGGCGAGTCTTACCGAGCTGCTTCTCAGGCCTGTTGATAGATGTCTGAGAGTGTATATTATGTAGTTATTAATGAGTATTAATCTACTGGCATCTCTTGAAAAATGAACACTATTTAATCTTTGTCTCTTACTGGCAAGGGTGTTATTTTCTCATTTTTTCATATTAGTGCAGCCGTCTTCACAGAGTTGAAGTGAATATAACTGAGTCACTTTCAAAACAGTCAAACTGAAAGTGTAACAGCTGGATTTACACTGCTGTGTGTACTAGCATTTCTAGTTGTTTAGCAACAGGTTAATTATCAATCTGTTGGCAAACAAACTGACATTTACTTTTATTTCAGCTTTTGCAGGGTGAATATGACGTTCTCTGAATTATTAGATTATACAGATGTACATTATGTACATGATTAACCAGTGTGTGAAATATGGGCAGACGTGCCAAGGGTGGTAAGATTTGATCTATAAAAAAAAAAGAGCCACACCTCAGCTCGTAGATTCCAGCAGCTACAACAGCAGCAGCTAATTATGACGTCCCATCTTGTTTGAATTCATGCTTGTGTTGTTCTTACTTTCAAATGTAAGTCGCTTTGGAGAAAAGCGTCTGCTAAATGACTGTAGAATAGAACAGAATAGCAGCACCTCGGCTGGCCTAACATTAGTCTTGGATAACAGATCAATCCAACCAGAACCTACGTTTCCCCTAAAGAAACACAAGGGATGTGATTTCTGAGCAGAAACTGGATCTAGTGGTCTGATTAATGTAGAAATGTCTGACCTCGTTCTCCAGGCCGTAGTCCTGCACCAGGCGGATGTAGAGAGTTGGCGTCCAGCCTTTGGCTCCCTCCAGCATCAATCCCACCGTCCTACAGGGCTCAGCTGTGAGGCCGTGGGCTTTGATGGCTGCGTCCAGAGTCTCCTCAGCCATGGACCTGTAGGTAGTCCACTTCCCGCCTGAACACACAGAGCGCAGCATGAGAATCACAGATGGAGAATCATTGAACGATCGTGATGTCCAGACAGAGGCTCAGCTGACCAGCGATGGTGACCAGCCCGCTGTTGCTGATGCTGACGATGTGGTTCCTGCAGATGGACTGAGTGTCTTTGGAGTTGGGGTCTGTCACTAGGGGACGGATGCCACTCCACGCCGCCAACACATCTCCTCTGCGAACTGCAGACATTTTGTTTGTTGTTTCAGAATTACAGAGAACATCCATCATAAATGTGGATTATCAGGAAGAAATAAAAAATAAACTAGATTGTTCAGGACATACAGGGACTCCTTTACCTTCTACATCAGGGCTGAGATAGTTGCGGACTTCGTTCAGGATAAAGTTGATGTCCTCCTCCCCTGGGATTGGGTGGGCTGTCACACTGGTGGGGCTGTCAGTGGTTCCAGCTATGGTCATCTTTTCCCAGGGCAGGAAGAAGATGACGCGCCCGTCGCTCGTGGCCGGATCGAGGAGACCCATGTTGTCAGGACTGAATAAGAGAGGTTTTATTGTTGTTTGTGGAAGTCAAATCAGAGAAAAAAAAAGGGGACAACAGGGTTAAAAGGAAAAGATGAGGATGGGTGGGAGAAGCAAATAAGGGAAAAGCAGATATGGAGGAGGAGGATGATGAGGCAGGGGTTGTGGGGGCAGATAGCGGGCAAGAAGAAGACAAGAAAGGAGGAGGAGGAAAATTAGGTGGTTGGCATTTGTGTTCAAAGGGCTCCCACTCCCTCGGGTTTCACTCAATAAGCTTAGCTGAACTTTAAAACCTCCGACTTCAACAAAACCACTCTTCTGCTCTGCTGTATCTTAACCCGAGAAGATTGTCCCGCATTGTAAGCGAAGGTCAGACCATACTTTAGCTAGCTTAGAATTTACACACAGAAATAAGAAAACACTGGTAAATACGGACCAGTTAATGCATATGAAATATCAGGCAAGGAATCAGTGTTTTACTGATCGTTCGGCTGGAAGTACCTGTAATAACCTGGGATGACGATGTGAACGCCGGCGCTGGGCTGGCAGATGTTCATTGATTCCTGGTTGTCCATCTTCCTCAGAGAGTCTGTGAAGGGTCCGGTGGCATTGATGACACACTTGGCCTTCACGTCAAATTCCTGCCCTGAAAAAAAGGATTTTATCTCATTAACATAATCACCATACGTTCTCGAATTGAACTCAGAAAATCCTTCCCACTTGCATTCCTCACCTGTGGTGACATCCTTGCAGCGGGCGCCACACACCTTCTCNGTCCTTCTTTCCACTTGCATCCCTCACCTGTGGTGACGTCCTTGCAGCGGGCGCCACACACCTTCTCCTTGCCGGTTTGAGGGTCTTTTGTCTTCAGCAGGTGGACCACCTCGGTGTAGTTGGCGACGGCTGCACCGTAGCGGGCGGCAGAGAGGGCGATGGCCAGGTTCATACGGGCGTCATTGTGCTGCCCTGAGGCAGAAAGATAAGAAGAAACATGGCGTTTCTAACAAGTACAGTGAACTCCTCTGACTGATCACCAGGATTTAACAGGACCTGAAACATTAAAAACAGTGAAAATATTTTATTTTTTGCTGATTTTAGGAAAAACTTACACTGAAGAGAAAAGCTCAGACTTGAGAAAACGTTGCGTTTTCAGTATTTGTTACCATTTTATAATTAAACACAGCCAAACACAGACAGAGTTGACACATTAGCTGCAGCAGTGCCTCAAACCAGAAGTTAAAAACATCATTTACTTTAACAGGAACATAAATAGTTGACTATAGATTACATCATATATGATTTGTATTTATTATTTTAGGTATGTCTGACTCATGTTTCTAGCAACATTAAACTGTTAGGAGTCATTTCATAACTTTTCTCTTCACTTTTCTCTTAATAAAGNTAATGAGCTTTTCTCTTCACTTTTCTCTTAATAAAGGTGCTCCAGCACAAAATGAATATCCAAACAGCTTCTATACGCCTGATATCCGCTTCCACCTGGTTGACTCACATGTGTGGCAGTTGGCTGGACTTTTAATCATCAGATCACAGTAAAACTGGAAATCCTCTTTTCACTATTTATGAACTGTAAGTTAGAAGAAAACTCTTCTTAGCACAAATAAAGCCCATAGATATTTTTTTTACCCCACTTTAGTCTTGGTTTTTACAATTTTAAAGTCTAGAAATTAGACAAAACTTTACAGCAGTTCCCAGTCATGGTGCTAGAAGCTTTCATCTTATCTGTTTTAAAGACTATTTATTTAAAACATATCTGTTTTTTT
The DNA here is from genome assembly GCA_026261665.1 of Melanotaenia duboulayi. Classification (NCBI taxonomy): domain Eukaryota; kingdom Metazoa; phylum Chordata; class Actinopteri; order Atheriniformes; family Melanotaeniidae; genus Melanotaenia; species Melanotaenia duboulayi. The sequence continues at coordinate 8,833,027 of CM047998.1, forward strand.
AATTAACTTTTTGTCTACTGCTTGTTTCAGAATTGTCCGTATTTCTCTTTTCTTTTTCTGTCCAGCGTCATGGCAGCAAAATGATGGTCTGGCTGCTGTGATGTTGTGAATAAAAGGCTCCACGTGGTTATTGAGGATTATTCTTTCTTTCTCTATCTTTTTATTTGTTTATTACATAATTATATATGGATGCCTGACCTGACAGGGGGAACAAAAGAAGGAGTGAATAGAAGAGAATGGTACACCCCTCCTGTATTTTCTCTGACCATAACACATGTAAACAATCACACTTTACACTCCAGACCAGCTGCCAACCCAAACCTTTTCTGTGCATATTTAACCACTTAAATCTTCTCGCCTCTCTTTACATTTTAAAACTTCTCTTCTCTGAGAAAAGAACCATCTCAAAATACATCTTGGTTAATCAGAAATTCTTTCTGCATTTATCTCTTTACGGATCGTGCTGTAGTTTCCACTTGTCCAGGTAAATAACTGAACATGATAATATCTTCCACACTACAGGATGGGGAATCTCATTTCTTCTGTTTTACAGATTCCACAATCAAAGCAAACACTGTACATTAAAATGTAATCTCAAACCGTAGTTTGAGCTGAAAGAAGGGAGCTGATGGGGGATGTTAAAGCAGAAGAAGCTACTGTTGTGTGTGCAGCAGAAAAAAAAACTATCGTGGCATTTTAAAGGCATATGTGCATAAAATCCAGCAGCTGAATCAGTTAAGGAGGATTATAAGAGGCCAACACATTGTGCTGTCTAGAGTCTGAGAGAGCGAAGGAGTCTGCTGTTGTCGTGGCAGCAACAGCAACCGAGGTGGTGGTGGTGGTGGTGGCGGGGAGGGGTGCTGCTGCTCGGCCACTCCGACCGACGACGACGTTTCTGTGCGCCGCTGGGAGAGAAGGTCAGATTTCTAAATGTCACGGCATGATTGTTCCAGACGGAATAATTGGAGAAAAGACGCCCCCATCCCTTTGCCATCCTGTAGCCCCCACCCCACCTGAGACCAGAGGAGGGCGGGGTGGGGTGGCGGGAACATATGCTGCTCTGCGCCAAGAAAATGCTCCTTCCCAGCGGCCGGGGAAGAGCGTTTAGGCCGTGCGGTTGGAGAGTGAATCTGTGAAGTCATCTGTAAAAGTTAAATCACCTCAAAAAGCAGCACTGCTTTCATTTTCGTTGGTAATGAAGCTTTAAAAAGACTCATTTTATTTTTTTAATAAAAGGCATTAAAAGTCTCTGTAAGTGGCCTTCGAAGGCTACCTGCTGTGACTGAACCTAAGCAGAAAAACTTACTTTCATCCCTGCAGCCAAACCAGGGAACACCGAACCCCTGGTGCCAGAGGGGAGAGGTGCATCCCACCCACCTGTCCACCCTCTTTGTTTGGCACCAGTGGAGACGAGAGGCCCTTGGGCTTGACAGCAGGTCTGAGATCAGGATTATTTATTTACCTTTGTAGCTTTAACTAAACAGTGTCTCTAAATTTAACATTTATTCAAAAACAAACTGCAGTAAGAAAATTGTAAGATGTCAATTTTTGGTTTCAGGTTGATGTTTAAACCAAGAAGACAGAAATAAAAAAGCTACAGAACTCTGGGAATTAATGTCACTAGATCACTGGTTTCCAACCAGTTCAGTTTGTTTTAGTCACTATACTCGACCGGCTATGACACTAGATCATTTTTTAGCTCAAAGAGGTTAATTTTGTCTTAATATATTCTACTGCTTCTTTCCATCAGGTAAAATCTGAAGTAGTAGATGTTTGGTTTTTACTTTACGATGGTCTGACTGGAGTCAGCAAGTAATCGAAGCAGTCGAGATCAGAAAGCTGGACCGGGATGAGGCCGCTTAGCAGGTTTTATCTCTCACAGATGAATGTGGGGGTTTTCCACATAAAGGTGAGTTTTAAGAAACAATAATTATTTGATTTTTAATTTAGTATGAAAAACAATCAAAATGAAATGAAAGGATTTGTTTCTTTTAATTGTTAAAATTGAATCAACAACACTGCAAAAATGGGTTGATTTTGTTTTTTTACAGAACAAAACATAAAAATCCCTGAAATACAAATACAAAAAAACGAGCTGCTTTATTGTCTTTTCAGACAGGAAGCGGTGGTTTGTGTGAGCGAGTCACTGGGGAAGGCTCTGTGGTGGGAGGCACTTAAGAGTGATGCAGCATGATTGTACAAAACGCACCACGTGGAACAAGCTGTCTGCAGTCACACTGGAAAAAGTTAAAGAGATGAAAGACTCTTTATGTCTACAAGAGTCTGACATGTAATTTAGGCAAAATTATTTCATGTTTTCAAGGTGAATGTAATTAAAAGTCTTTGAATGAACCCGGAAATGATTTCCATGTGATTAAAATATTTCTGTTAAATATACGTTGGATGAATGATTTTATGATAATATACTTGTATTAGCGGAAGACTTTATTGAATTAGACCAAAGCATTTTAAATTGAACCAACTAAAATTTATCAGATTGGATTAAGTGCTAATAAATAAGCTGAATCGTCAATAATTAATTAACCTTTTAAATTCTAGGGTTTTCTTTAGAGGTGTAGTTCGCCTGAACAGACCGAGCCAAATTGAATCAACAATAACTCTGTAATTTTCAGGTCAACATACATAACCTTGGTCTCAATGGATATAAATGAAATATAAATCCAGTGTCAGAAACTCGCCAAATTGTTTGTTTTTGTTTTTTTTCACAGATGAAAACATCATTCTGTGCATAAAGATACCACTGCA
>CM047998.1:8845594-8857190 GCA_026261665.1 Melanotaenia duboulayi
TCCTATTTGTAAACAATACTGCTGATCCTGCTATGTAATTTCCTTTAAAACCCAAAATGGACTAAAACACACAGAGGCACATCACACTCAGAATTGACAATAATTAGCCCTGAAATTAACAAAAAGTGTAGCTTTCGCCCCCTCCGGCCTTCACACTTTAGGTAAATAATAACGCTGTACTTACATCAGCTTGTACATTCATTATGAGTCAGCAATGGAGGGCGCTTCCCGACTGCTTCTTCAAGAACCACATGGCGAATTCCGTTTAAATTTTCGCCATTTTTTAAATAAAACACGTATTTCCAGAAATTAGAAGCTCAGCTTTAGGAAATAACTGGCGTTTGTTTTCACCAATTTGTACTAGTATACGGCATTATCATGTACTGTTTTAGTGGTTAATTAACGTCACACAAGTGCTTGTTATTCTGTTGTGAATTAAAGTGGACGCAGGGTCGGTGTGGTCTCCAGGAAGAACAGGCAACAAGATTTGCCCTAACAGGGAGGAATAAGCTGGGTTATAAAAAGAATGGGTTATAAACTAGGAGAGACTAACAGGAGATTTCTTTTTGTTCTAGCTATCAATAATTTAGCTATCTGAACCCTTGTAAACAACCGTTAACTCACAGTAATCTGACTGTAACAACAATCAGTCACTAGCAAAGGTAACTCGCAGATGTTGCTCCGCATTTTGACTCTTTGCCAGGCGACACGGGCTTAACGAATAGTAAGATCGAATAAAACATTTCTTGACACAACCGCCATCCACACTTACAGGTTTTCTTGTTTTCTGGGTGAATGAAATTCGCTCGGGGCGATGAAAGGCAGCAACTGAGGGCATCGGCTGTTGTCCGAACCTACGCCTGTTTGACAGCTACAACTGAACCAGGAAGCCCAGTGAACGCCTTGAGCGACGTCCTGGAGAGCCAATCAGAATACAGAGCTTAGATAGAGTCATCCAATGACCTTTAAGAGAAAGCGTTGCCTTGTTGTTGACGTAAGGTTAGTCAAGAAAGGAATGCTCTACTCTGAAATCCCTACATCCTCTACTTCCACTTGCGGGGTAAAAATGAGGAGATGAAAAATGCCGCCAGCTGTCGTTTTCATCAGTGCTTCACCACAAGTGTGCAAAGAAAAGGAAATCCTTCTGTATACAGACAGGATTACTTTAGGGTTTAGGCTAAATATTTTAAGACTGCCTGTGTTTAAATCCGCCACAAGTGTGGTTAATTATTTATCTGATGAAAATATTAAAACTAAATGGGCAGTAGGGAAAAGGCTACCTGATCTAAAGGGCCACCTGGTCAGACAAAACAACAAAGTCAGATGCAAACATCCAAAAAGAGCTGCAAAATTATTGCAAAATAATGCAAAGGTTGAAAGAAAGACCAAAAGAAAAAAAAAGCTGATGAACAGCATTTAAGTTTTCTGGCAATACATGAACAAGGTTGGAAAACACGAGGACACACAGACTAATTCATAAAAATAACCAAAACAACAATAAAAAGTTGCAAAACACTTGAACTTATAACTGTCTACCTCAGCTGGGGAGCGGTGCCTTTAACATGTCTGCGCCCAGGGTCCCACTGTTTCGTCATCCGTCCGTGGCTAAAATATGACGCTAACTGAAAGAATGTGTGACACAGTTTCCACACTGCATGAACCATTTTCTGGGTCCACACCGGGCAGCACTGCTCTCCAACACATACACTGAGACAAACACAACGCACCACCCTCTGTGGCTTGTGCGTAATGGGGTTTGGCACAAGAGTGCGCACCGGATAAACAAAAGCACATTGTTGGTGGCATTGGCAGTCAGTCTACATGCCAACAGTGGAAGAAGTGAGCAGTCATTTCCGTTGCTCTCTCCAGACAGAGGGAGGACTTTTTTTGGTTGCAGCTACAACCTTTAACAGAGATGGTATTCCTTCATACACTAGACTGCATATAGTATGTCTGAGAAACGGCTGATTCTGCCGTTCTCTACCAGTTAATTACAAATCCGTGTATTCCTGACAATATAAAGCGTGCAAATGATCTGTTTCCTTTGCTTCGCGCCAGGAAAAGTCGAGTGGAGAAAAAACATCCCATAGAAAATAAGACTTGAAGGTAAGTGTCGACCTAAATTTGTTGGATTTTTATGCTCTTAATCCAAGAAGCCAGTCTATTTTTTTTCTCATTTCTTTACATTAAGTAAAGATAAAATCTCAACAATATCAAAGAAAACAAAAAATAAAATCTGAAAATTAGTTCCAAAACATGTTCTCTTGTTAGCCGAATATTTGAAGTGAAATCACTTGTTGACACAAAGTAAGTTATGTTTATGTATGCGCGTAATTCTAGTTAAGAAAAAAACTTATTTCCACTTCTCTGGAATATGCACATTATATGTGATATGTGTATTTACAGNACTTATTTCCACTTCTCACATTATATGTGATATGTGTATTTACAGTGGCCATGCCGTGCGTCCAGACCCAGTGCGGCTCCTCTCCGCAAGGAGCCAGCCCAGCCTCTCAGAGTGCCGGCGGAGAACACAGCTGCGACTTCCTCACCCCGGAGTTCGTCAAGTTCAGCATGGATCTTACAAACAGTGAAATCTCGGCTGCAGCCTCTAGCCCGAGTTTCGGTCCTTTGGCGGACAGTTACAACTCCGGGTACGACATGAAGCCCCCGTGTCTCTTCCAGATGTCAGTTCAAGGGGAGCGGCCGTGCGTGAAAGTGGAGGATACGCACGGATGTCCGCGGTATCAGCCGAATCAGCATCACTCGCACCAGTCGGAGGAACTGCTCTCCTCTCCGAGCTCCGTTTATTATTACCGCTCTCCCTCACCACACACATCCATCACATCCAACTTCCAAACCCCAGCCGGACCAATTTGGGAAGACTCCGGCTCACTGTACAGTTTTCGACAGGATTATTTGGCCGCGGCGCATAGGAAAAACGCACTATCCAGGTTTTCACTATTTTCCCTCAAGCACGCGCAACACGGAAGCCAGAGCTTGTCCACCTGCCAAATGACATTTGAAGGGTCTCTCCACGTGTCCATGAACCTAGACGCGGGAGGAGCGCACCAAACGCTGGACAGCTCCACGGTTTTGGGCTCCTCCGGCCTGCAGGGGAAGCAGCCCGGGTTTCCTCACCATCTTCAGCTCGCGCATGGCCACCACTTTATGGAATACCAAAACTCTTCAGGTGCTGGCCGACCTCTGAGCTCGGAGGGTCTGTGCGCAGTGTGCGGGGATAACGCAGCCTGCCAGCACTATGGAGTTCGCACATGCGAGGGCTGCAAGGGCTTCTTCAAGGTTTGTTGGTTAAACTTTTAAAGTGGATTATTTTCAGGTAGTAGGTATTGTGATTAATTTAATGAAATTAGNTAAGTGGATTATTTTCAGGTATTGTGATTAATTTAATGAAATTAGATAGAAAAGTATCTACAGGCTGTTAAAACTTCTTCTGTGGCGATAACGCAGCTCTAATTTCGCATTTGACTTCGATGTAAAAAGAAAATCCCACTGGGGCCTAGTTGGCCCTCTAAATTGGACATTATACTCCAGAAGCACGTTTTGATCTCTTGATCTCTTGACAGGCGCGTTTTACGGGCAAATGTCCTGTATAAAAATCGCCACTGACGTGCCATGAATAAAAATATCCGCCTACATCTCTCAGAAGGAGACTCCCGGGGGCGATTCTCCAAATTATGAAGGACCACGACCCTGTATTTACCCAGACTGCCCTGTCCGCCTGCTGAATGTCTTACACTGCTTCAGATGGCCCACAGGAGCAAAAGTGTTGCATATGAATTGCAAAGGGCAGTGCAGCCTTTAACTTTTATTTTTTTTTAAATACAGAGACAACCACAAAAAGAACTCTTAAAAGTATTTTTATGACATTTACATGAATTGCAAATTTGCACTTTATGGTTCAACTTTATGGGACTAAAGATTTTTTTTAACATATAATATAAAAAACAGATACATATTCTGACTTCCCTCCAACATAAATTTTTGTAATCAAATATTTTAAAAACAAGTGTTTTTTTTCTTATCTGAAGGGGAAAATAACCAATCTCTTACCATAAACCTGTGGTTAAAAGGCATGACATTGCACTCAGTATCTTATCAAACTAATGAAATGTTTTTTGTAACAGTCTACTGAATAATATGTATTTCTTCCTTCTCTCTGTGAAGCGTACAGTGCAAAAAAATGCCAAGTATGTATGTTTGGCTGCCAAAAGCTGCCCTGTAGACAAGCGCAGGAGGAACCGATGCCAGTACTGTCGCTTCCAGAAGTGCCTGGTCGTGGGAATGGTCAAAGAAGGTAAACTTAAAAACCATGTTTCTTAATCTTCATGCAGTTAGAATCTTTGATTTACAGCTGAGATATCTCCCTCTTCTCATTTTGCTCTGCAGTGGTGAGGACAGACAGTTTAAAAGGCAGAAGAGGTCGACTGCCATCAAAACCTAAAGCTCTGTCAGACCTGAATTTACCTGGGAGCAGCCTTCTCAGTGCCCTCGTCCGGGCACATGTGGAGTCAAACCCTCCACTGTCTCGCTTGGACTACTCCAAAGTAAGCAAAGCTGCCATAATAAAAAAAACAACAGCTCTAAATCACCCTGAAAGCACAAGTTTAACACATGATAAATCTGTATGTGATGACATTCTTTACAACCAACTTGATGAACTTTCATGTGTAGTTCAAGGAGAGTCCAGAAAGTCCTCTGCAAGATGATGCTCAGCATGTTCGGCAGTTTTATGACCTCCTGACCAGATCAATGGAAGTGATTCGGGGCTGGGCGCAAAGGATCCCGGGCTTTATCTCCTTACCTAAACATGATCAAGACCTCCTCTTTTTCTCAGCATTCCTGGAGCTTTTTGTTTTACGCCTGGCATACAGGTAAAAAAACAAAAACAAAACAAAGACCAAATAAAAACCCAAGAGGTCCATTCAAAAAACTTTGTTTAAGCTAAAATTTGTGCTTGATAAAAATAAAAAAATAATTTTTTGTAGCTTTATTGTGCATCAAAAGTTAGCACAAGTTGTCATGATGTTTCAGATCCAACCCGGAGGAGGGGAAGCTGATATTCTGCGATGGGTCGGTGTGGCATCGGCTGCAGTGCCTGCGGGGCTTTGGGGAGTGGATCGACAGTATTGTTGAATTCTCTGCCAACCTACAGCAGATGAACCTGGATGTCTCCACCTTCTCCTGCATATGTGCCCTCGCTCTGGTCACAGGTGAGCACAAACACATTTTGCATTAAAGATGTGTGTTTATATCCAAATTTAAGTTGAATTTAAGTACTCCATCTTTTCAGGATTTTGGTATTGCAAATCTAACTATTTAAGACGTGCTTTATCTGAAATATTAGAAAAAAGAATTAACCAGTTACTCTTTCCTGAAGGTGATCCAAATGCCATATGGAAGATGGAGATTAGAATTAGAATTTAGTTTTACTCCAGAAAGAAAGATGAATAAAAGACACCCTAAGATAAATAGATGGTCCTAGATGACTGTGTGTCAAAAGAGATGGCAAGAATAACTAAATCCTTAGCTAATTAAAATATAAAAAACAAATGTATGGGAAAATTGTTGAAAGGATTACAAATGATAGTTAATCAATTGTTAATCTTTAACACATAAATTTAGGTTCGTTGAGATAACAAGCTAAGTATATAAGCAGTTAGACAAATGTCCAGAACAAAAACTGGTTGGCAAATTGATCTTTTTAAGGTGTAGGTAACTAACAAAAAGACAAATAACTGTAAAATATTTTTATAATTGGCTAAATGAAAAATGGACTTTTCATTAGAATTTAGTTTTACTCGAGATGATTGGCAGCAAAAGGTAACTTCACAATAGATGGAAACTCATCATTATATGCTGTATGTGGCTATATGCTAAATCCTTTAGCTTCCTTCTAAACAACATAGTCTATAGATAATTAGCATATAGCTAGAAAAATTGGTTTAAACTACAGGATCATTTAAAGACATGTTAATGAGGCGTAAATAATAAGAAATGGTAACTAGTTGAGTTTATTATTAAAAGACTATTTATTGGGTAAATGGTAATTAGCATAACTGGGTACATTGGGATGTGTGTGAAAAGACTTAGCAAGCTAGCTAAATCATTTAGCTTGGTTGGTAAAGGACATTTAGCTAATTAGCAAGAAATGGACAGGAAAACTGTTAAAAGATTAGAAAATATAGCCAACCAATAATGAAGCTTTAATAAACCATTTTCAGGCTAGATAGTTTAGATAGCTAGCTTATGAGCAATAAGAAAAAGGTGATCTATGTAAAATGGAAGAAATGTTAGCTAAGCTAATAGACTTTTAAAAGACTATCTATGGGAAGACTCACTAGCAAAAATGAATAACTGTGAAGGTCTCGGCTGAAGTATACCGGATTTTCAATCAACAGCTCATGTGACAAATGATTAAAATAAAACAATAAGCTGAATAATAATTAGCTAAAAACAAAAACTACCCCTGAATGGCTCACAGTGCACTGAAGCTGAATCTACAGCAGAACCGGTGCAAGGCATTAGCAAACTACACAGCCACAAAAATATCATTGAATAATATAACTAAAAATGGTAACACGCACAAAGTACCAATCAATACTGGACCTTTTTTATTTATTTTCTTTTTTACTTTGCTACTCCTGTAAGGTTAAAAAACATGACCAGAATGGTACCAGTAGGATGTAAGCCTACTACAAATAATGCAAATGAATGGGTGTGTTACCTTGACAGTGCATGAAAGGCTCAATAACCAGTAGGCCTAATAGTTAATCACCAGTGGTGCTGTGTTGGTAGCGGGAAACCCCAAATCAATTCTGCTTAGGGCCCTGGCCAGGCCCTGATCTACAGTAAAGTATTGGCATGCACATGCAGCATATAATTACTATTAACCATATTAAGATTTAAGAGTTAAGATTTTCCCATCAGTTTAAAGAAGATCAAAGATCTGAATGTGTCATAATCAAGTGCTAACCCTGTTATTTCACTGCACCTGAAGAGCGGCATGGTTTAAAGGAGCCGAGGCGCGTGGAGGAGCTGCAGAACAACATAGTCAGGTGTCTGAAGGAAGGCGGGACGACAAGCTCAGACAGGGGAGGCTCAAACCGCTGGTCCAACCACCTGTCCAGACTTCTGGAAAAGCTTCCTGAACTCCGCACTCTTTGCATCCAAGGCCTTCAGAGGATTTTCTACCTGAAACTGGAGGATCTGGTGCCGCCACCCGCCGTAATAGATAAGTTATTTCTGGACACATTGCCCTTTTAGAGACGTTCATCAGCTTGACTTGTTTTTGCTCGATTCCCATCAGTGATTCTGACAGCCTGAGCTCCGTGAGTCACACTGAAACTGTACAAGAAAAAAACAAATAAAATAAATAAAAAAAAAAGGTAAAATAGAGTCATAAACGCTTGCCTGTAAATGCAAAATATTATTATATGGAGTGTTAAGGAGCTTCCGCTCTTGGCTCAGTTTCATTGTGAGACATTTTAGTTCTATATTTTCATTTGGTCTGATTGTCAGGCCAAATGTTTTGACTGTAAATGAATATAATGTAATGTTTTGGAGGTATTTTACACGTTTGTCTGCTACTCAGCTCTTACAAAAAAAGAAAAAAAAAAAAAGAAAAAAAAAGACATTTTGATAAAAAAGAGAAACAACACAAAAACAAGTGTATTTATTTATGTTTGATCAATGACAATAGTTAGACTCTCTCATGGTCGTCTTTGTTCTGAGCGTAATTTGTCCTTGTCCGTGATTTTAATAAATGATAAAGTTTAAATTAATTTACTGCTGATGCACGCTCTATAATTTTATTTTTAGACTTATATATAGTTTTTAATATTTTCAGACAAAAATTCAAATATCAACTAGAGAACTGCTTTCAAATCTTTCAAATGGCAATTTTTTCTGTCTTATTTCAATATTTCTCTCTTGCATATTTAATTATGAGAAAAACATGTAGATACACACATGCACAGATATAATAAATCCACAACAAAAATATGGTATAGGGCAAATTTATTCACAATAATTTAGTAAATGTAATTTAAAGCATCAATTTAATAATTTCCTAAGACATTGTAGAAAAAAATATAGATATGGAAGCAGAAAAATGATGAAAAGTAATTGCATTTTTTTGTCTTTTATAAATAAGAAAGTCGAAATTTCCAATGCATGGATAAGTTAAAGGTCACATTTATCTACGAGGGAAATAGGCAGACAAATTTCATACATAAATTTCCAAGGAAGGAAAATGTATGTGCGTGTGTTGACATGGCCATCGGCGGCCTGACATTTCTGCAGCCCTGTGGTTGGATGTGGCATTCAAGACGTTAGTTTCTGCTGCTTTTAGCAAACACAAAAGCCTTGAAATCAGCAGCAGCAACAAGACAAGCCAAATAAAATCTTTAATGCTCCTGTTGATCCTCTTCTTCAAAAGTCTGCCACAGCAATTACAAATAAAAACGCCAACAAGTACTTTATTTTTGGCTTAGTTGAACCTGTATCTCCGACATATTCTACTAAAATTATCCCAGATGACTTGTGGTTGTGATACGTTTTCTTTTCTATCCTGCAGACATAATATAGGATGATTTTCCTGAAGAGATTTTGAAAGGTTTGCGGATCAATATTCAGGTCATTGCTATGGTGTGGCAGCCTGAGATAGAAATGAATCAATTGTGGTATCTGAGAAACAGCCAATTTATTCTGATGCTGATGGTGATTGACAGGCGCGGTCGGCAAATACAATATCAGGTAGTTCACAGCAAAGAGGTGCTTCTTTATTTAGTCATTTTATAAACACCATTATTGAAACAGTCCATTAACTGCAGTGAGGTCACAGAATGCAACTTCACAAAAAGAGAAACGTCAACCTGTAGGGAGTTTGTTAAGTCACAAAGTCATTTTAAAATACCACAAATTTACAGGTTTTATGCTAAAAGGAAAGAACACTCTATTTACAATCAAATGTTTTATGAATTGGCATATAAAAAATAACATCTAGTCCTTATCAGGTCCTAAAATGAGTAAAATATGACACTGTGTGATTATTTATTTAACAAAAACCAACAAAAGAGAGAAGTAATGTGTAAAAAAAAACTAAGTTTGTTCATATTGATTTAATAGGAGATAAAGATAATAAGCAGCAGACAGGTGCTGTTAATGAATTGCACTTAATTAATTGGTCATCAAAGCTGTGGGTTTGAGTAGTCATGTGTGTAAACACAATATCAATGAGGAAAGCCATCAGCAATTATCTTAGAGACGCACCTATAAATCTGGCAAGGGTTGTAATTCCATTTCCAAACTATTTGGAGTTCAGCGTTCTACAGCGAGAAAGATTATTTACAAGTGAAAAACATTTGTGACAGCTGCCAGTCTTCTGAAGAGTAGACGTCCGACTAAATTTAGCCTTTAGAATGGACAATGTAATGCTCAGACAAACTGCAAAAAAACCAGCTACAACCAGCTAAAAAGAACTTGGTAGTACAGCTTTGGCTTGCAAAGATGCATCTGATCAAAACAAGATGTTGTTTGGAGAAAACCAAACGCAGCAATTCAGCACAAACACCTCATACCAACTGTCAAGCACGGTGGTGGAGGGTTGATGATCTGGGCTTGTTCTACAGCCAAGGACCTGTAAAACAAGTTTATTTTCAAAGGACTTAATGACTCCTGCAGGCAAACACAGCAGCAGATGTACAATAGAATGACTGAAAAAGAAAAGAATTAAGATGTTGACTTGATCCAGTCAAAGTCCAGACCTCAACATGGTTAAAATGCTGAATGGTGCTACATTTACCCAGTATATATGTTCAGAAACTTATACTTAAACATCACCATTCTACGGTGAACATTGTTGATTGAATGTCATATAAAAAATAAATTTAGATGTCCACAAATCAAAATAAGAGTTGCTATTGCCAGATAATTTATTAACTCATGATCTTAATATAATGACAAAACTGTAATGGCTTTAACAGAGCCTGTGATCAGTACTGACTAATTCTGCTTTCAGCTTGAAAATCCTGATTGAAGCACATTCAATGAAAAAAGAATCTTCGTATATACCTCACTTTTTAATCAGGGCAAAACGGGTCCAAATCTAATCACCCTGGGGCAAATTATTTTTCCATGCAGTCCCTGAATGCATCGTTCCATCCCCAGCTTCATGGCCAACCCGAAGCGATGCTTTTTTGATTCTCTGCCATCCTTTTGATCTTTTAACTCCTCAGGATTTTGCCACCTTGTCCAAAATAGTCCCAAATAAATGGTCACAAGAGCAGCTTATAATAAACTTTTTCTTTAGGGTCTCTTTCAGCAGGTTAGTTTTTATCTCCCCTTCATAATATTTTTAAAGTTGGACGTCACCAATGATGATGATTAATGTAATTAGTAATTACCTAGAAAACCCCGTAGCAGCCTCTACAGTTCAGTGTGGAAAACAGAATGATTGGAAAAGATGAGATCTTCTCCAGTCTATGCTTTATCTTCAAAGGATGTAAAAATCCTTTATAATAATGTGCGATTTGTAATGCAATACAATTAACTGGGATCTACAACCTGGATCCGTTATGGGTAAAAAGACACGACTACAGGTCCAGTATCAGAGACTGAGAGGTCAGCGAAAACTCCAGAAGCGTGTTGTTTTTGGGATCCTGAAGCCCTCTGGCTGTATATGAGCACACAGCAGCATCAAGTATTTGATCTCAAGCGTCCGACTGTTTGGATTTTTCTGCACACTTTGATCTCTGCATCCACTCAGCTTCAATACAGCTTAACTCTTATCGCTGTCAGGCCAGAGACTGCGAGCATCAAGGCCACTTTTGCATGATTTCTAGGCAGGTTGCATTCCCTGGTTGCTTTCAACATGTAATCCATTTCAGATTATCACAGATTATTGATTATTGATTGCATGTATATAGTAGGTTTTCAAATAAACCTACTATATACATATAGCATGCTAGGTAATAATTAGTAAATACTGTCATCTCTTGCATATCATATGCAACCTCATAAGCGATTCATTTTGTGGCATGTTATAGCATTTTTAGCCAGTTTCTGGTTTAGAAAAGCAGCACTAAACAGTAGCATAGCTTTGTTTAGCTTGTTAACATGTAGAAGCTGAACAGGAAATAAAAATAAAAACAAAAAAAACTAAGAAGATGTCAGAGGTGTCCTGTTATTATTACTATATTAACAATATTAATAATAAACTAAAAAAATCCTTAATAATGCTGTGATACTGCATTAGAGGATAGGGTATGCGATGTAAAGTGGTCAGATGAATACTTTAGAGTTTTTTTTTTTCTCTATGTACTGACAACATCAAACAAAGCTAACACACACATCCAGAGAACAGCAGAGCAACACGACAGTCACAAACACACAGTCTGCTCAGTGTGTCTGAAAGTTAATCTGACTTTCAGTTTATAAACCTGAGGGACGCTGTGCTGCTATCGTTTAAAAGATTTTAATAAAAGTTTAAAGTTACGTCGTCAAAGGTCAATCAATGTTGCTTTGTTTGTGCTAGCTAAGTTTTTATTTTAATACTTTATAAACCCTGGTTTTT
>CM047998.1:8870751-8888755 GCA_026261665.1 Melanotaenia duboulayi
TCTGTAAAGATTAAGCCAGCTGATCAATGAACCGGAGCTTTCATAGCATATTGTTATGTAATAACATTCATAGGTTTCATTGCAGNGCTGTAAAGATTAAGCCAGCTGATCATTACCTACATGAACCGGAGTTTTCATAGCATATTGTTTTGTAATAACATTCATAGGTTTCATTGCAGCGCCACTGATTAGAGTTGAAAGGAACTAATAGATGCAAACACATCACATAAGCTCACTGTAAAAAGTGGTTTGTTGGTTTGATGGTCAACATTTCTGCTTTGAGAAAGTTCTGCACTGTCAGCAACTGTGCTAAACAAGGTCGGCAAAGTCCCCCTCAGGTCAGCTCCTAGTCTTTCACAGCCCTCATAAACTCCCACCACCATCTGGGMTACTTCAAAGATTTTGTACCCAACTTTTGAACGAACAGTTTCGTTTTGGGGTCTTGATACAGCCTTACCCATGACTTTTGCCAACGGATGTCCACACCTGAGATTATCTAGTGGGCACAGACTGACAAAAGCCGGTGGAGRTATGTGTTTAGTGTCTTAACTCTGAGTTTTTAAGTAGAAATTCTTCATTTGTCCACTTAATACTCTCAGATGWAGACAATAATTGTCCTCAAGGCAGGGGTATGTTCAAGATCCAGGGGTGATGGGAAAAAAAAAACAAAAACAAAAACAAAAAAAGGAAAAACATTTTTAAGATGTACTTTAATGGACGCTGCTATAATTGATCTGAAATTTTAGCACATTATTATCACACAGAACATAATGAACCTTTTTCCACAATAACTTCCTGTTGAATCCACATTTTAAAAAAAAAATATTTTCTTCTTAATTGCCTACAAGCAAAAAATTACAATGTCTGGGAGATTATTTTAAAAGTAACTGTGTTAATCTCTGACCTGTCCTTTGGCAGAGCCAGATGTGTGGTTGTGGTACAGCAATATAAAAAAAAGGTAATAGTAATACTCATGTTACTACAATATGGTCCTCACACATGTAATGCTTTTAATATCTAAAAATAAAATTGAATATATGCTACTGTACCCTGAGCTGGAGCGACCTTGTTAATTATCTGAGCTGCAGACGGCTCAAAGGCTTCATTTCTTATGCAGACTCAGGCTGTTTGGGGTTTTCATTTTCTATCATGCTGTTCCTGGTAGCATCACCAGATCTGGTACAGCTGCATGGTTCAGCACATTAACAGTTCAGTCTCAATCTAGACCCACACATATAGAGAAAACAACAATGAAAGTAATTAGGTCAAATAATCAGAAACCAGTAGCCGTTCTGTACTGGGAGGCCTTGTTACAGTCAAGCCAGCAACAAATACAAGCTGATGTCAGATAGAGGAGCATCCATCACTGATCAATACATCCGATCAGACTTCTATCAAGTCTGATGAAGGCGGAAAGTGCGACATGTCTGATATTTAAGTTTAACCATCACTCATTTACAGAATTATAGATCTGTAGCATGAGTGTAGCAGCAGTGATGCATCTCTACATGTTCTACATCAACACTGAAACATCATCGGCTGTTTTTCCATATTTAACATCTGATGACGGCTCAAGTTTTTATAATAGCTAATTATTTACTAAAATCTATGCCTTAAAAGAGATAAAATATTCTCATTTGCACCCTCTTTTCATGGTCAGAGCCCCTGCCTGGCCCCCTCATCAGAACTTTTCTAGACCCGCCCCTGCATATAAATCCTTTCTATCACCTGTCCACCACCTGGTAGGTGGTCCTGTTCTGATTTGTATTTAGAACCGGGTCATAATTTATTTATCCAACATCTGCACAGCACCAATGATTCAGAGAAAACATCCTCTTCTTTAATCTGGACACTGGCTAGATATCTGAACCTGATCCATCTGGCTGCGTTATGACCAGCAGCTTTTACAGCTGTGTCACCAGCAAACTTCAGCTTATAAATAATATAAAATAAATAAAAACAAAAGGCCATCTGACTTTAAACGGGCTACCATTTTACATCAACATCCTGCTAGTTTCCTCCTCCTCAGCACGAGCTGAACAATAAACAAACCTCAAGAGAGACAATGCTGGGGCAGAAAAGTCGATCAGCTGATCACCGACAGTCCTGACATAATTTAAGGACCAACAGAGAGGGAGGAAGAGGAGGAGAGGGAGTCACAGAGACAAAGAGTGACTGGAGCAGCAACACTTGTGAAAAAATTTAAAAAGAAAAAAAGCGACTGGGTGCGACTCCCATGGATGATGGTGTGTCTGAGGTGACTGTAGCCCGTTGCAAACGAGTCACAAGGCTGCTTTATGAACTTTGTCTGACTCACGTCGGGACAAAACCTTTGTTTCCGCTTGTGGCGTATATCAGTTTTAGAAAGCGTAATGTGCAGAAACAGGTATCCGGTTCAGTTTTGCACCATCTCCCATAAGACTTCCATAAATAGCACTAATAGACGAATTTGAAGCCGACTTTACAGTTTCATCAGCTGTAGCTACAAGGTGCAAACTATTTAAAGGAAATGACATCAGTGTCATTGACAAGAACGTAGAGAAGCCTTTGGGGAAACAACAGTTAAATGATGGCTATGGTTGCATTTTTTTTTTCTTTGCAGGCATGTATCCCGCATTTTTTTTTGCCACGGTGCTAGATTCCCATCACCCCCCGAAGATCTTGCACTAACTTGTCAAATGATCTTTGTTCTTCAGATGAGGTCCGTACTGGGACCTACCGCCAGCTTTTCCACCCCGAGCAGCTGATCTCAGGAAAGGAGGATGCAGCCAACAACTACGCCCGAGGCCATTACACCGTTGGGAAGGAACACATTGACTCTGTCCTGGAGAGGATCCGCAAACTGGTAAGATGAGCTACAAGAAGAGCCTTCAACAAAGAGCTGAAACATCATTAGTCAAGCTTTTAATTTGTAGTATGGCGTAGGTGTAATGGGAGTAATGGGTCTATCTTTAGGAAGGACTTTGCTTACTAT
Organism: Melanotaenia duboulayi; assembly: GCA_026261665.1. Lineage (NCBI taxonomy): Eukaryota > Metazoa > Chordata > Actinopteri > Atheriniformes > Melanotaeniidae > Melanotaenia > Melanotaenia duboulayi. Next base: position 8,873,726 of record CM047998.1, read on the forward strand.
CAGTACTTACGGTTAGAAGTATGTTTTTTTGTTCTGGAAGGAATCTTGAATTGTGAATTTGGCCTTTTCTCATTCAGTCTGACCAGTGCACAGGACTCCAAGGTTTCCTGGTTTTTCACTCCTTTGGAGGAGGAACTGGCTCTGGCTTCACATCTTTACTCATGGAGCGCCTTTCAGTTGACTTCGGCAAGAAGTCCAAGCTGGAGTTTGCTATCTACCCAGCTCCTCAGGTGTCCACAGCTGTGGTAGAGCCCTACAACTCCATCCTGACCACCCACACCACCTTGGAGCACTCCGACTGTGCCTTCATGGTTGACAATGAGGCCATCTACGACATCTGCCGCAGGAACTTGGACATTGAGAGACCATCTTACACCAACCTGAATCGCCTCATCAGTCAGATTGTGTCCTCCATAACTGCCTCATTGCGCTTTGATGGAGCCTTGAACGTGGATCTGACAGAGTTTCAGACCAACTTGGTGCCCTACCCTCGCATCCACTTCCCTTTGGCCACCTACGCCCCCGTTATTTCTGCAGAGAAGGCCTATCATGAGCAGCTCACTGTGGCAGAAATAACCAGTTCCTGCTTCGAGCCAGCCAATCAAATGGTAAAATGTGACCCTCGTCATGGTAAATACATGGCCTGCTGCCTCTTGTATCGTGGTGATGTTGTGCCCAAAGATGTCAATGTGGCTATCAGTAACATCAAAACCAAGCGCAGCATACAGTTTGTGGACTGGTGTCCCACAGGCTTCAAAGTGGGCATCAACTACCAGCCTCCCACTGCGGTTCCTGGTGGAGACCTGGCCAAGGTGCAGAGGGCTGTGTGCATGCTGAGCAACACCACCGCCATTGCAGAAGCCTGGGCCCGACTGGACCACAAGTTTGACCTGATGTATGCCAAGAGGGCCTTCGTCCATTGGTACGTGGGAGAGGGGATGGAGGAGGGAGAATTCTCAGAGGCCAGGGAGGACATGGCCGCCCTGGAGAAGGATTACGAAGAAGTTGGTGTTGACTCCTTCGAAGAGGACGAAGAAGGGGAGGAATATTAACAGGACTTGGAGAAAATATTTTAACTCTCTTATCTTTTGGGCTAATTTGACCCCATTCAGTTTTTAATGTTTCTAAATAAACTGTGCAAACATTAAAGTAGCATGGTTTCAGTGTCCGGTATACATGTTGTACGTATCGTGGTCTTTGGGGTCGATTTTAGGCTAATTTTGGGATCAAAATGGTTCTAGGCTGGCTATGTCCAAGACATAAAATTGTCATTTGAACACTTCATAACAGCATCAATCGAAAAGGTTATACCTGGGGTAACAAATTTAGAGGGGAAGTGAATATATGAGGACAACTGGAAAGACTTGGATGTGACCCACTTGCAAGCCTAAATTGGCTAGCTCATTTTGGCTGGAGACAAGTCAAAAGTTGAAGGGCTGCTGACACTGCTGGCAATATTTACAGCAATCGTTTCTCTAAACACATCCCGGTATTTTCTCCCATGCCATATGCTTTGATTACAGAAAAACTATAACCCTATAATGACATATGTGTCATATCTGATACATACAGCTTCTGAGACCTTTTGCATTACTTTATGGTAAACACTTAGTTCAAAACTGTGTTGTACACAATCTGATACTTGTCTTCTGTCCTCTGGTGGACACAAGGAGCCAGAGGACAATACTACAATAATTTTGACATATACAAAAACGTACAAAATTTTATTTTATTTATTTTTTTACATTTCTTAATGAGCCAAATAAAGACAGCAGATTAAAGAAAGAAAAGCTTTTCTCCCCATTTTTTCCTGGGCCATGCTTTAAATGGTTAAATAGCTCTTTAGATAGTCTGCAGACAAACATAAAACATATGTATTACATAAAAAATAAAATTGGGTGACAATTTTAATCGTAATTTCTTGTAGGTTCAAATTGTTGGGGTCAAACTGACCCAGAGGATAAAATATGTTATTAAATTTAAAGGTAACAGGAGGGTTAACTTAAATGAAGCAAATCTCCTCCAGAGCCCTTCTGAGTGATTTGCATTTTAATGAGGTGTGTAAGACCAGAAAAAAAAAACACTTAAAAGCAGCAGATTAAGCTCAGTCCAGTGAATGAAGCTGGTGCACCTAATGCACTGGTCTGGATCAAAACTTCACTAAAACCAACCAATTTCATTCATAATGAAAGATTTTTCACAAGCAAATGTTTTCAATTTGATGGTTTTATCCATTTAAGTCAATGAAAACTACATTAAATGTTAATTGGCTAGCCAGCCGTGGGGTATTATTACACCAAACTTTAAATTGCAGGTGTTAAAGAATAAAAAAATTACAAGATACACAATCCCACAATCCCATGAGTTTTCCTTAAGTCGCCTGTGATCATTTGACCCATTAACAAAGAAATAGAACATGCATAGAGCATTGACATGAAGCCAAGTAGGACCCCATTTATGTCCAGAAAAATAATAATGTTTGCTTTCAGAACTAGAAAACACAAACTAAAGAAAAAATGTATCTGATTAAGCAAAATTAATACAATCATGGACTTTCCAGGTAATATAATGAGAAAAATAACCATCAAGGAGCTGATTTTAGCTTTATGAATGAGTTGTGGGTTCTCCACCATAAGATGGCAGTGTGGGGTTACTTTGAGAAAAAAATAAACCTTCACAACTCTTGAACAGAATGAATCATTATAGTCATCCTGTCCATGTGTAGCCACAAAAGTTAATTCATTTTATCTGCAACTGCATCCATCCCTACCGCTAGGACCTCAGCTTATCATTTTTATGCCTTAAAAGCAAAATGCTTAAAGAACTGTAATAATGAGACTATATTTTCTTCCTTAATTGGAGTTTATAAATAATAACTAAGCGTAATCTGCAGCAGAATGTGATGAAACAATCAAAAGCATTGTGTATATTAAACTACAGATTTATTTGGTCATGTTTGGTATTTGTAATTAATCCAGCAGAGGTGTAAATGATAAATGCAAACACATTTTCCAAGAGGTTCCTTTCTGAGACAGCAAGCAGAGTTTTACTTCTTTATAGATTTTTTTGCAGAACCACCAGAGACAAACTTATGTCCCCCATTCTGGTCTTAAATCTGTGTTTCTGAAGTTCCTGCTGCCACGTTTCCTCCAGTCCTCGGCGGATGAGGCCTTCATATTGCCGCTGTAATTGCTTTGATGTAATTACGGCCCAGTTCAAGCAGAGTCTCTGCAGTGTGGACATGGGGATTTAGACAGGTCGCAGCGGACAGAGACAAAGATAACAGTTCTTTCCTGCACTTCGGAGCTGCTGCAGTTCAGCTGACTTTACTTTTACTTTCTGCTCTCTTCAAGTTGATCTGTCAGGCTTTAACGCTGCCAAACACCTTCACAATATGACAAGAAGAAATTAAATAAAATTAAAGGAGCTAATGCTCAGAGTGCAGTTTATTGTACAACAGTTTGATGAAATAGGGAGGATAGGTAGCAAACAGGTTCCTGGATTCAGTTGTTTGAAGGCTCAAAGTAGCAATGAGAAGCTAATACAGAGAACAATGGGAGGAATCTTATTCTTGTTGTCATTTTATAGCTGAGAAACAAGATAACTAAAAGTCTGCTCCACATGGGGCGTAACAAGCATCATTTATAATTTTAGAGTTTCCTTTATGAATGACTCATCTAAAAACATTAAAAAATACTGCATCAGGCATTTTGCTTTGTGGGGGTTGCAGATGTTTCAGGTAGGCTGAAGCCCCACCACTCAATCAGAGCATAATGGACCTGGTTTCTGTACCTGTCTGGAGCTAAAAATGTTTGATACGGAAATTACAACAAACTCATCGATGGGTATATTTTAAAGCCTTGTAACTACTGCTGCATCTATCTTTAATAGCAATGACTGCACTAGAGACACGGCTCTAAATGAACACCCAACAAATGTGGTTACAAATTCATTTCGGTGGGTAGAAATGAAAATATACTGGCTAGTTTAGCAGGTGATGAATGAAGCAAATCATTTTCTAGTTCTATTCCATATATCATCCATCTATTGGCGCTTGATTGGTGTGCATAGTGTCTGCCTGAGCAAAGTGCAGCTAAATGAGGATAAATAAAATGTGGTCTGTTGGTGTAAAGTTTAAGCCTGATTACAAGAAAAGGAGCTAGGGGAATGCTGGTGACAAGAGGAGGTGAGACAAACTAAGCTAAAGTTTAAAGTAGGAAAAGTTACTTTGATCCTTGCTGGAACAAAATGTTAAGGGAATGTTGTTTGATTAAATGCATTCAGCTGCACTTATAATCTGGCTTATTTTCCCAGAAAAAAAAAGAATAAAAATTCAGATTGGCTGGTAACTTTAGGACTCTACCAGCTCACTGGATAGTAGTTATTAATATTTATCAGCTTCACCTCAAGTCTGCATTAACGGGAAAATAACATCTGTGTGCACATGTGTACTGAAGTGTGGTCTGGATCAGTGGTGTGTGAATGCAAGTCTCTGCAGATTCAATCCAGACCTCTTGAGCTTGGTGGAAGACCAGTGGCGGAGACAATTTAAAAATGCAGCAGCAAATATTTGCTGCCGGTGTTGAGAGTTGCTGCTTGATCCTCTTCTCTGCTTACCTGAAAGTTTGGACCTCACTTTCTCCTGAAAATAATTGTGTGTATACGACTTTTCAATAAGGATGCTGCGCTCGGGACTGCAGGAGTGGGCACAATTCAACATTTTTCTTTACAAAAAAAGCACATTTATTGTAAGAAAAAAGTGAGTTTAGCTTCAAGAGATATTTACACATCATAAAAACAAGCTATTTTTTGTTGCTTCAGCAGCTTTAGAACTTTTGTGATGAAGCAGCAGAAGCTGAAGATGTTGCAGGCATGCTTTCTACGCCTGTGGGGATATGGCTGAATTTGAGCAGCAAACAGCTTGTGGTGAACGGAGCAGTGTAAATCCAATGTTCTGAAAAATATCTGCTTGGCAGAGAATGAGTGACATCCACCAGAGAAAATGGAAGTTATAGACTTTCTCCCAGTATCACATACCGATGAGTCACAACTGATAAGAAATCTAAATGCTTCAGTGTTTTTTATTTATTTTATTAAAATGAAGCAGAATGAGGAGATTGCAGAAACCAGCGTGGTAGTCATCATGTACCATCTTGTCAACAAATAAACACCCTTCTTAGAGAGAAACAAGCATTTATGGACCTATTTGGTGTCTCCTGGATGGATTGGGAATATGTAAAGAAGAGCATTGCTCCTGCAGCCATCTTTAATATTAAAACAGCAAAAAAATAAATACACCAAATTTCTCTTCATCTACACCAAATCCAGTGTTTCCAACCAGAACAAAGTCAGGTACAAACCCACATCTCACACACTGTTTCAAGAGGAGCGGAGGCTCTGAGAAGGTACATGTGGCTTTGAGGATGTTGCATCAGCAGCCGCTCACTCCGGCTTTCATCTCTAAGTGAGCTATGAGAGTGACCGTGCGCTGGGCTGCTGAGGCAGTCGCCATGGCAACCACCTGCTTGCCATGCTCTAGGGAGGATTATGATCGCGGATGCATGCCGCAGCCTCACCGGTGTTTACAGTTGCTTCTGTTCATGCATGTTGAAGGCAGCCTGGAAATGAAACGGCGGATACTGAACACACCACGTCGAGGACACTCATCGCTCTGATTGATGGCACTCGAGTGAGGCCGACAGTAACTGTGAGACTTGCTCTCATAACCATAATTAAAGTGAGAAGTGCACTCTGGGAATGTGTTGCCATAACACTTGTTATGCCTTTTATTGCAGGGCTTTAAGGATAACACTTTAACCTGCGGTTATTTCCCAAAAAATACAACCTCAAGCAGCTGGAAATGCACAAAGGTTGCTGCAAAAGTTGCATAAAAAATCAGGAAATTACTTTAAATCCAAAAATCATTCACCAAAATACAGACACATTAATGTAAAACTAACACAAAAGCCTGCAGCTAGAATATACATATTAGACTGTCATCTGGAAAACAACAACCACAAAGAAGGTGTGAAATGATAAATACCTTTGGAAGCAATAAAAACAAATCTCTGTATAAACACCAACACCGACTGGTTAAAAAGAAACATCCTGTCACATCAAGAACTGTACATTTGTGTAGCACTGCTGCTGTGTACAAGCTGGATGACTCAAACCTGCTGAGCTGCCCCACATACAAACACATGACCCACACCACCAACCGCCTGCAAGCCGATCCCCCGGGAAATAAAGTTTTATCATCATTTAATCTACAAAAACTTTCAACCCAGATCTGTGTAACATGAATCAGACTTTTAATATTTAAGGAGTTTTATGAAAAAAGTTGGCTTCTTTAAAAGAAAATGTGATTATAGGCACAAAAACATTCCCTGCAAACATTAACAATAATAAAAACTTAAAGGCATTTAAACTTTTTTTTCTTTTTTGCATTTAATTTAGTTTATCTTGACATTTTTTAGGATTAAATGAGTCGGAAGTTGTCATGAATAACAATATCATGTCAGTTTTTTAATGATCTTAAATAAAAGTTCAGCTGAAATCAAATTCCATTCCCCGTGTTTGCTCTTCTCACAACTACGTAACACATGACCTCACGTATAATATTTCCTGCACAGATGCCACCAGATGTGCTCCATAGAAGTTGAGTGAAGACCTTTTGTGTTCAAATCTACTTGGTAAGCATATTTTTCACCGTTACGACGAGCAGCGCTGGCAGATCAAGACGAGACGATCCGCTCCACCAGCTGGTTTTAAAGTTCAGTCAGCCCATCATACAGGGCAGCTGGGATTTACTGTCAGCAGATGTGTTTCTAATGTGTTCAAATGTCTCGCATTTTAATTTCATTGCCTGAAACAGGTCTGGGTTTAGTTTTTTCTTTGTTCGATTCACTCGGATCAGGGCTGATAACGTCTGAAATTATGATCTAAAGATCTAAAGGCAACTGGATTTTTTTTTCTTGTGCCTTGAAGATGTTTCATCTCTCATCTGAAAGTCTGTGGGGAGTTTCACACAACAAAGGTTATTATGATCAGAGTTCGTCATCAGTCCTTCACACTATTTGGTGGAAACTGCCCCTACAAGGACGGAGAGAAAACGAGACGAACATATATGCATCAACAACCTATGTTCATCAAATCAGTTGAAAAGGAGTTAAGGAAGCCGACTATGTTAAAGTGGAAAAGCCATCTCTGAGCAGAGGAAGTGGATTCAGATATCAGTTCCCCAGCACCCACANGAACCTATGTTCATCAAATCAGTTGAAAAAGGAGTTAAGGAAGCCGACTATGTTGATATTCAGATATCAGTTCCCCAGCACCCACAACACAGCCTTGTTATATAACAATTCACACACTGGACCTCCGGCTTAAAGATCTCATAGCTCCAGATTTTCCCACCAGCAGGTGGTTCCTAGAGGTTCTCAAAGAACCAGCTCCTAGTCTGGCTTCAGGAAGCAGACCCCTTCTCTACCTTCAGATCATCCTGAAACTTTCCTTTCTGATGAATCTTATAGTAGGCCTGGCTCCTGCCGCTGTAGGTCAAAGCTGCTGCAGGACGACCCACGATGCACTGGGTAATTTGTCTTTCTCTTTTTCAGCAGGCCTCCTTGGCTTAGAGTCACGGTGACCCCTCTGTCCTGTCTTCTCCACCTCCAATTGGTCCAGTTTTCCTCTCCGCTGTCACCTTATGCAGCTCAGGATAGAGGATCTGCTGGTTTCCTTAGCTCGACAATTCATTTTAAGAATGGGTTTATTTCAACACCGCTGGCATAAATTGGATCAAANTGAATCTGTTGGTTTCCTTAGCTCGACAATTCATTTTTATGAATGGGTTTATATCAACACCGCTGGCATAAATTGGATCAAACTGAAACATATAGTACATTTGTATTAACTGGATTATACTGGGACATCAGTGAACTGCTGTCTTACATGGACTGTTGTAACATTGGAACTTTACAAATAAAACTGAATTAAATTGAATTGATTTAAAACAAATTAAACTCAAACGACTTTAAATTAACTGAAATGTATTTAATTTAACCAAAAAGAAATGAATTAAATTGCATTTATTGTGACCAAAACAGTTTTGAACTGAACTAAATTGAACTGAATTTAGTCTTCCTTTTAAAACTCCCCAGCGACTGGTTAGAGCTCAGGCCTTTCAGGTGAGAGGTGAAGCATCTTCAAGAACCAAGAAAAAGAAGTTCAGTTGTTTGTTTCAAGCTCTCAGTATTACCATAACCTAGATGATACACCAACATACTGTTTGTACGTTAGCACTAGCTTTTATTTGCTTTATTTGTCTCTTAGATTTTTTTGCAAATTCCTTCTGGTTCTGATGTTGCTTCCCTTCTTGCTGAACTGGGTTGTGACAATTGAATCCACCTTTATTTAAACATGGTGCCACAGGACAGGTGTAGCATGACCTGACACCATGAAACCAAACCACAGCCGCTGGTATGAGGGCTGTACAGACAGTAGATACTGTCATGAAGCCAGTTATTGTAAATTCTGCAGTTTGTTTTGTGTTTAATACCTCTCGAGTTGAAACCACCAACATTTTGCAAATGAAACCAAAATGAATAATCAGCCCATAAAAATCTGATTCTGAGGCTGACGACAGATACTGGACGTTAAAGCTGCTGCTGAACTGTGGCAAACAGTAGAAAGTAATCTTGATATGTCACACAGAAGCTTGTTTTCTCCATCAAACATTGTGCTACAGGTATAAAATACAACACACACACATACGCTCAGTCTATCAGGGGCACACAAGCTCAGAAACACACTAACAACCTCAGTCGTCGTCCCGCTGGTCGAGTAACGGCGACGCGTCGAGCAGGCATCCTCTGAAATATCCAATTAGGGAGTGACTCAGCTGAATCTGGCTGCGTCTTGACAGGAAGTGGCCTTCGTCTGGGTAGATCTGCCCCACAAAGAACCAGAAGAGCACAGAGGAGGAGGACATAAACACAAACAAGGTCACTGAAAACTTTTCACACACAAAAAAACATGTCGGAATTGAACTTGAGGGTTAATTCTTTATATTTTCTTCTCAAGGTCAAGGTTTTGTCAGCAAACTACGATCAGAAATTCTCAATATCTACACAACAACGACTTTCAGTTATTCCTAACCATTATTCCTGGATCATACTGAGACCTCTTCTTAAATTATTTATTATTTATCTTAGTTTATTGAAATAATATAGATTTTTTTTCTTGCCAACTTCATTGTATTTGTTAATTTTCACTTTTTTTTTGCATTTCAGGGTTCAAAACGTTCCAAAACCGTTATCCAAAAATGGCCATTTAGCGCTAGTAAGAAGGCAAGAGAAAAATAATGCACCTTTAATGTCAACTGGTGATTGCAATCATGATTCAGTGCATGGTAGAATAAGTTTTCGCTGAGCAAAGATGGGCAGACAACTGACTGGAAAAAAAAACGCAATCTTTTTTAAAAAGTACGGAATGTAATTAAACCATTTTACACCCACACCCACACACACACACATATATATGAGTTATATTAGTGTTTGTTTCCATTTGCAGAAGAGTTCACTGAGATTTTGCAACATATGTTGTAAAATTGATGCCTGGAAATTGAACTAGAACACATCTTATTCAGGCATCTATGGATTTTTTTTTAACAAGACAATGCAAAGCCACATTCTGCACACAGTGCCAGGACAACACCGACGAGGAAGATGGCACAGGTAATGGACAGAAGAAAATAAAAACCCATCTTTATAGTGCCATGAGCAGGAATGGAAACTTCTCTTTACAATGTATTGCAGGCCGGAAATGCAAACATGGATGTTTCTAAAAAAATTAAATACAATAAAAGAAGAAACACCCTGGGTTTATACTGCATACGAATAAAAGTTTGTTCATAAAGTTATCAAGTTGTTAAATGTTATTGTGTGTTTGACCATATTTTCATCATTAAATCTCAACAGGAATCAGTGGCTTTGCTTTCCGCTGGATTTCTGTTTCTTTGAGGATCTGACTCGCTCAGCCTAGACTTAGAAGAAGTGGGGTAGGCGCTTCCTTTCAACAATTATTGCGAGCAGTTATAGTAGCCTGTTGACGACACATGGATGCTCCCTTCGGGAAAGTGAGGCGCTGATCAAAAGCTCAGCATGTTGACTGTTGACGTGTCTGAGTTGTTTACTTCAAATGGGAGTTACAGAAAAGAAGTAGAAAATGAAGCACAATATTATTTCTAGATTTAAAAAAATATCGATTGACTGGTTTTCTTGAGGATGATTGAAATTAGTTTTTATTTTTACACAAAAAATGTTTTTAAAACCATAAAATGTATTTAAAATTCTAATAGAGATCCTGAGTTTACCCAAATTTATTAAAATTCCCATTGATATGAGGAAACAAGTATGAACTGATGCCTAATATGTGCACAATACTTCCTTTTGGAATGAAGTATTAAAGTATGTGAGAATTACTGACATTAGGTGGTAAAGATGTGCATAAAAGTGACACAGTTGTAAACAGATGGTGGAGAAGAGATGCATCTAAAAGTTGCAGGATCGTAGCTGGACTTGGCCAGCCACGTTATGGGATGCTCTCTGTTATTCTGTACGGGTGTAGCTGTTGGTTCTTAGTGTTTCTGGGTCAATTGAAGAACCATTGCTTTCTACCTGGTGTATCTTCATCTCTTCTTTCTCCTCTTTACTTATCTGTTCACCCATTATCCTTTTTTGTCCCCCTGCAGGTCCAATAATTTTATGTAAATTCAGTAAAAAAAAACAATTGTCTAATAAAAAACACAACAAAAATCTGATTATCATGAGGAGCCTTTTACCCATAAAGCGCCTCTTGGCAAACAAATTTGTTCACCTCGACACAGCAGTCTGACCACCATTCTGCTGCTACCATGCTGGAACAAACAAGTTCAAAAATAAATAAAATTCTTCCAGAAATGAACATGTTTTTATCTACGAGTGAATCCAGTGGCTTCAGGTGCAGCCCAAACAGTGCTCCAACACCTATCAAACGAAGCCATGCTTAAGCTCAGAGGTTCTCACTTCACACACAGTTGTTTGTCCATATCTATCTTTTTATTTTATTTCATTCTATCTTGTTTAGTGAAGCTTTGTTTATGTTAAGTTTAGCTTTAGCAATGACTTTTTAGCAGTAACAAATTGGGGGAAACAGCTAGCATTGTCTAACAAATCTTTTTAAAAGTTGGAAAAGGATTTACCGTTTATGTTGAATATCAGACAGTGGAGGACACGGCTGATTATATATTTCTTTGGTGATATATTTGGTGAACATGATTTACTGCTTTATTAGTGAATCGGCAGGTGGTTTTAGCTTAGCTTAGCTTAGTTTAGCTTTTAGACGGACTGAAAACAGGAAGCACTTTTAGGCTTGTCTAACAAAATCTGCCTTTTTTAAGTATGATTTAAAAAATGTGGCTTTATTTAAGGGATTTAATTTTGTTTTATTGGCAGCTTAACTAACCACTTCCTGTCCGATTATAAAATCATTTAACCTTCCTTCCTTTACTCCACTTCTTCACCTGTGCTGGATTAGTTCAACCGGCTCGCCAATCAGAAAATGAGCATTTTCTCAAGTCTTTGGGATTGAAAACTTTCTTTAGGATCACGTTTGATTTCTTCCCTTTTGGACTCAGTGAGACCTGGTGAAAACTGGTTACTTGTCGCCAGAATAAGCTGTTTTTTAGGAGCTAATAAGTGCCTTTTTTTAGTGAGCAATGATTACCTGCAAAGTGTAGTTGGCCCCGATCTTTATTAAGTGCTTGATGAGCTCTGCTGAGTGCTGGAACTGAACATTTGCTGCAGAGAAAAACATGACATGTAAATAAGTGTCGGCTGGGTTAATTCTACAGCTAGATAAAAGCCCGGGCTCTCGCTAAGGTCAAGTATTAAAGCTTTTCAATTGAAGAGAGGTTTGTTTCAAAGCGACATATCAGCCGACCTCTAAACCTCTCAGGCTTACCTTTTAATAACAGACATTACAGTCACAATGAGACAATAAAAATGACAGCTTCTGCTCCTTTTGTAATGTAAGGAAGATGGAGATGTACGTACCGTCAGCAGTGCCGTGGACCAGAAACAGAGTTCCTCCCTGGAGACCTTTCATGTTGGGCAGGACTCTGGACGCCTGAAAATAAAAAGCAAGTCTAATCATTTAAACTGTATATTTAAATGTCAACTCAAATCCCAGAAACATTACAAAAAGCATAAAAAAAGACATGAAATGTGTCCCTTTGACTGATAAACTAAAGCAGGGGTTGGAATCTCTCTTGAGGGTCCTCAAATAAACATTAGGGGTTAGTGAACTGAGCAATGGAAGAAAAATAAAAATAAATATACATTTATAAACATTTATATAAACATTTAAATGAGTTTTCTCTCATTTTTGCTTCTAGCGGACATGTTTGTGAGGTATATCCACTTATGTGTTGAAAAGGTATCTGAATGAAAACACCTGGGAACGTTAAAAGGAGAGAGAATATGTGGCATGAGCAAGTCATTTCCCTTCAGTCTCACAGATGTTTTGAGATTACTTAATAATGGACAAGCTAATGGCTCTTGTAAGCCTTATGAGAACATTGTTGTTTCTTAAAGGCCAGTGGTTTTGATTTTGGATTGGTGTATTAAAGTGTTTTGGAAATAATTGAGCAGCTAAATAAGAAGGTCGAGAAACAAATATAAATTTTGGGTTTAGCTCTTTTCTTCAGCTTATGTTCATGCAGGTCTGCACAGTGAAAGTCCACACAAAGGGATGCTATTCTATGTTATGTTAGTTCCTATAACTAATGACCCAGTAGTCATCAGGCGATGGTACACTGTGGTGTTAAGGGAATAACAATACTGTCAGCAACAATACTGATGTTTAAAAATTAAAATTTAAAAATTGTCTTTCAGCCGCGTTCAAAAGGACTGTGTCACCTTTAGACAGATCCAACATACCAGTAGTGATGTATCAGACCTAGAAAGTGGGGACTGTGAGAAGTATGCATCTCATAAAGCAGATATGTGGAATATAAATTGTTTTCTAATAGTACTTCATTGTGAAGCTCAGACAGTATATGGACTTCAGCAGGTCCCATTGAGATTCTCATGTGACTGGAAATGAAAATATATGTGATAAAGGTCTAATCTCCAGAAAGAAAATGACACTAGCACACACACTGCTGCTTGTGTTCTCTGCAAAGCAAGAAGCCAGATTGCTTTTAGATGTATTGCTCAGGGGAGTGAGGATGGTTATCTGTAATATTAAAGTAAAATCTCAATCTCGATCCCATCACTCTGGTCTTTGTCGCTGGGGCGCACAAAGGAAAATGTTCTCACCACAGTGGCTCATCGACATCTAGACTTTTTATATCGCATTTCTTTCTCTCCATCTGTGTCTCAGAGGACAGGATGAGTGATGGCGTCCCACTGAATTTTGTCCGATCAGATCATGTAACCTTTTCCATCTCTGGTTGTCATTTAAGGCTGATCTCCTCCTGCTGCGAGATCACAAAAATAGAGCACTCTGGCCTAGTTTTAGGCAACCCACTTCAGAGAAAAAATGCATCAACGGCAACCTTCACATAGAGGACAGTTGCGGTTTTTAGCTTGCATGTAAGGCATTTCCTTACTTATGAATGTTTATCTTACTCTCACTGATGCATTGGACAAGATTTGTCCGTGTACTTTTAAGTTGTTTGTGTTTTCCTCTAAAAAACGTTTTAAACTGGAACCACAAGGATCAATTTTCCCACAGAGATAAAAGATAAAAGACAAGAATGAGAAATGTTCATCACGATGTTCATCATTGTTTTATGGTGGCTGGAAGCAGGTAGCATTACATGAAGCACCTCCCCAGAGGAGGAGATATTACTTCCAGCAGCCGCAGATTAGTGTAGATTTTTCTGTCAGTAATTTATTCCACTAGGTTTCCATTAGAGTCAGCTCTAATATTCATTTTTATTATCAATAAATCAACATGTGGATGTTAAAGGAAATATATTTTTAAAAAGTATTAGAATAATTACTTTTTTTGTGTGATTAATTACTCTTATAATGCTGTAACATTGTTAATAATGCAGTTACTTTCGTGTGAAGTAACTAGTTACTATAATTAATTACTTTTTTAAACAGGCCCAACACTGATGAAGAGCCATATGACTTTCAACTCACTCAGAAAAATAAATGTGGAAAAAAATCCAACAAAAATTAATTTCTAGCCAAGAGGTGAGACCCTCACCGACATACTGATTGTTAGTGAGCTTCAGTCTTGAATTCTCCCTGAGAGGATGTTCGGTTGATTTAAACTTGACATATTTCTCATTAATGCTGCTACCAGGGCTCTGTGTCATGATAACTTTGCACTCTCCATTTCTGAGAAATTCAGGAACATGAGGAGTAGCACAAAATGAAGAATATTAATGAAAAGCTTTCCAAAATTACTGATCTGCACATCAGGTTTCTGCATCATTCAAATTCAGTTAAACTGAAAAGAAAAGCAAGTTAAACCCCCTGGTTCTCCATCATGATATTTCCCATCCAACATGAACACCAGCATATTGACCCAGCTTTCCATTCTCCACCTCACAGCTTCAAAATGTTTTGTTACAAGCTTTTGGCTTTGCATGAATTATTATATGTAGACAGAAAAAGCTTTGGCAACATAAAAAAGAGATAAAGTACCACTGAAGAGGTGGGAGAGCCAGTAGATGTTTTATGTTGTAGGACTTTTACCATAGCAATAGAGGTAGGAGGGTCAGTGGATGGTATATGTTGTAGSACTTTTACCATGGMGATAGAGGTAGGAGGGCYAGTGGATGGTATACGTTGTAGGACTTTTACCATGGAGATAGAGGTAGGAGGGCCAGTGGATGGTATATGTGTAGGACTTTTACCATGGCAATAGAGGTAGGAGGGTCAGTGGGTGGTATATGTGTAGGACTTGTACCATGGCAATACAGGTAGGAGGGTCAGTGGGTGGTACTGTATATGTGTAGGACTTTTACCATGGCAA
>CM047998.1:8910125-8927109 GCA_026261665.1 Melanotaenia duboulayi
CCTGCATCCCGCCTGCTAACTGCTGGGATAGACTCTAGCTGCCCTGCAACCCTGAACTATATGAAGTATAGAAAATGAAAGGATAGATGGCACTGCATAGATGATTCTTAATCAATGTACAAATGTAAAAAAATTTATTCTTTAAACGCTAATTAATAATCAATGTTAAGTAACGCAAAAGTGTTTTGAAGTGCAGCGCCCGGACCGTCTGTGGCGACCATCATATGGCTGAGTGTAAAGCCCACTGGCACATTAAAAGCTATTGTGTGGAAGTACTTTGGCTTCTGCTGGTGATTTCCTTTGCTCCAGAAGTCTAATGCGGATCAAAGAAGTGAACTCTGGTCCGCCTACAAGCGTATCTCTCGGTTAGCTTTAAATGAACCAAATACAGGAAGTGGACTACAGCACAAAGGTCATTGTGGGTTAAACAATAGATGGCTGTGTCTCGTAGCTCGTAGTCAGACGTAGAGGGGTGCAGTAAAAGTTCAGAAGAAATATAACCAAAGACCACTAGGGTTTGATGCAGCTCCATGTTTTGTTCTGAAGTCGTGGAAACAGAGGTTTTCCTGCATTAACTAATAGATGAAGGAGTTTTCTTCTGTTGTTTGTCACGACAAATGAGAAATCATATTACATGTTTCCCTTGAAAAGTAGATAGTGGAAAGAGTATTATTAAGTATAAATAATGGTTATGTGATCATAGTCATCATACAGGGAAAAAAGATGCCTCAATAATGGTTTTATAATCGAATCACAGCCATCTGAATCGTGATCAAATCGTGATGTACCTGAAGAATCCCACCCCTATTATATGCATTATTTAAATTAAAAGAAAAACCATATGGAATAGAAAGCAACAAGTAAGGTACAAAGTATGTTTATTAAATTATTCTTGCTCATACTTGCGTTTAGAAAAATGAAAGAAAAATGATAGATAGCGCCCTAGACCAAACCTAATGTCCCATGTAGGCAAAACCGACCCTGGTCATCATCTGAAGGTTTACATTCCCCTACAACTACAAATGCAGCTTGCACAATTATTAGCGACTTACAAGCGTACCAATATGTGAAATATTAAATGTGTATATTATACTGCTACTGTTTTGTCATCTTTAAATTACACGTAATACACCAATAAATTTGATTTATTATAACTAGGCTCAGAAAACACCTCCAGCAGCCAGAGAGGGTGACAAAACAGGGCTGTTTTTTCCCTGACAAGATTTAATTTATATTACAGTAGAAGCTGTGAAATCTTTGAAAAGCTGCAGGTAATAGCAGCGACACATTGGTTGGGATTAAATTCACCACTCAGTGCTCGCAATGACAAAATTACTCTACTTTCCTAGGAGAAATAAATCCTGCCTAGGCTAAGAGACTTATTAGATGAGAAAAGGACACAAATCAGACACAAAGGCATGTGAAATAAGCAGGACAAAGCCAGTTTCCGGTCACCTTCTTGGTGAACATGGTGATGTGGTGGAAATCTCCTTGACCTCCCTGTTTGACGGGCAGAGTGAGGAAAAACCTGCTCCTGTCCTCGGAGAACAGCGGCTCCTGTCTCTGTGGACAGAAACACACTTTATACATGGATGCTCTCAGCTGCAGAACAGGAACTTAATAGTCCTGATTTTCTCACCTAATCTGAAGTCAAAGAATGGATTTTACATTAAAGTACAAATCCAAACAAATAAAACTTACATTCAGTTCTCTTTAAAACATGATTTTATTAGAGAAATGTTTAACTCTTTCTCTGCAGGCTCTTTGGCTAATTTAGGATCTGCTATTTATCTCTGGATTTGAGTACACACAATCTCTTGTACACAATCTTAGGCTTATGGCATAAGCCCACAAAGAAAGATTTGTTTCATCTCACTTGCTCTTATCCCAGGGAGTCACCTCATTTTTCCCACGCTGTCAAACTCACCTCATTCCTGAACTTGGCATCCCAGCTTTGCTCCAATGAGCCTCTGACCTGCTTTTGTTTGAGCCAATCAGTCTGATCCTTTTTTTTTTTTACATATAAGTCTTTATTCTGTTGTTTTTTTCCATCTCCATCTCTTCATGATGCACAAGTGGTCTCACACACCTGCTAACTCTACTCATCTAGACTCCTAGGGGTCCTATCTCATCCCTTTTCTTTATTCATGTCATCGCCCCCCTGATCCAAAAGACATAAACAACAATGTTTTGTTTTTTTTTCCAGCTGCAAGTAAAGCTTAAACTTGTCCATTTAATTAGTTTGACTTCCAAACGAATGAGACGTCTGCAGGTTATTCTGTGTTGGTTAATTTTAACAACGTTGCAGCTGTCAAATACTAAGCAGAGAGACGCATGTATCCGACTTACCTGTCTGGAGATCCATGTCTCTGAGGACTCCTCGTGTCTCTGGATGACAGAGCAAAACATGAAAGTTCAGCTTTTAACTTTCTGATATGTCAAAACAAAGCAAAAACAGAAATGAGTGGGACAAAAAGCCCAAAGAAAAAAATGTAAGTGGTCTTGAGCAATAATGGTTCAGCTTTCTGAAGGTCGGGCATTTCTTTACCTTTGTTTCCTCATTCATGAATAAACTCCTCCATCATTTATTATGTACTCCATTAAAGGTTTCACTCCCTCACTTTGTCCGTGGTTTTTGATGCACTTTAACAAGACGAGGCGAATACAAGGTTTTTGTTTTTGACTGATGGTTTTGACAAACTGGGGAAGAAGCTGTTCAGGAGTTTTAGATGTGTGTCCAGTATCTAGTAAAACTAGGAAACGCAGAAACATATATGTAAATTCACGAATGAACTACAGAAAAAAATCCAATTTTCATCTTGGTGGTGACTCATGGGAAAGCAGAGAGCTGGAAGCTCACATCAGCTCTGCCCAAAGACAGGTTTCTCTTGCTCTTTTTCTGTGTGTGTACGTTTCTTCATATTTAATATCTTATTGCTTTATAAAGGGACAAACATCGAAACAGAAAGACGCACACAGTTTATTTAATTATTGTCCCAAAAAATATAAAAACATGAAAGTTTTTTATGTGGACAATATAAATTCACTCAATATAAACACTTCCAACCAGAACGTCACACTCAGTTATGAATTATATATTTATTATGATTTATGAAAGATAAATCAGAATTTGTCTACATTTTGCTGTGGGGTACTGAGAAGAAAGGGATCTCACTGAATGTTTTCTATCAAGTTCTATTTGCATCTGATTAAAGCCTGCAAATAGAACCCCCCCTATCACCACCACTAATTGTCCTCTTTTTTTACCAAGTAAAATCTGGTCACCCTAATCTGCACATGATTCAATGATCAGCAATCCAATAGCACTGGTCCAAACTGAAAATCTGGATCAATTACACCCTGATAGCAGACATGTTTGGACCTAATACAGGCGACTTTTGGCACTTGTGGCTCAGTTACGGCACTGGCAATTGTTATGTGGGCCAGATGTCAGTTGTTGGCCTGGACGTGGGTTACGTGTGAAGTGTTGTGTGAGCCACAAGTAGCCCAAACATGAGAAGCCAGCCTAAACACAGACCACATCAAGTTTTGGCAGCCATACTCACATGGAGTCAACGTCATAGATGTGGGCCAAACAATTTTTGCTATGTGTGATGGACACAGTGATCATCTGTAAGACATTTTTAAGTGAGAACATGTGGAATTGTTTCCATTTGCTTCATTCTAACAAACAAATGTCTTATTTTAATGTGATGAGGACAGTGTTGATATCAAAAGGCATTTGGTTTGAGACTCTAAACAGGAGTAAGGTTTACACCATGTAACGGAGGCCACTGGAGGCTACCCAGCTGATCAAATATGTAGTAAAATGTTACGTGTAAAACACCAAAATTGTGTATTTGAACCAAAATGGCCGACTTCCTGTACGCTTCAGCCTATGTCTCCAAGAGGCTTTTTTGTAGGTCTAGGGATGTTCTACAAATCTACCAAATTTCCATATTTGTAAGTGAAAGTGGTTGCAGGGGCTGATGTTTGACGGGGCCATGTGTCCACGCCCACTTCAGCAACTATTTTTTGCATTGTTCATCTAAACAATATATTTTCATGATTTTAACTTGTGATGTACAAGAGTTTACCACCTGTTTACATCTAAAACTACTTTTTAATTAATATAATTAAATCTAAGTTACAAATAATTCACATTAGAACTGCACCTACCTTAGGACAGACTCCTATCGTGGTGTCGCACACCGTCAGCAGCGAGGCATTCTGGGCTCGGTTAAGCCAGCGAACAGTGAGATGCGTGTTACTGATCCACTTCACCATGGTGACGTAGAAGTCCCTGCAGATCATCAGACAGGACAGTCAGATCAGGGAGTGGGTGCCTTTTCTGTTCCCATGCTGCATTAATGTGTCGTCACCTGAGTCTGAGCTGATCTGGAGGCTGCAGCTCCTGAATGTGTGTCACACCAAACAGGTTGACCACCGACAGCTTGACTGCAGGGTTTGTCTGACCGGCCTGATCAGAAAGACACAAAACATTAATATTATTGACAGGAGGATTTAAAGAAATAAAAGAAAATACGCATATGTATATATATATATATTAAAATACAACAAAATTGAAGACACTGTCAAAGAAGCAGAGTATTAAGTAACAATAAATAATAATAAAAGGTTTAAATATGCATGCTGATCACACTCATACATATACCACCCACACTGTAAACATGTTGCACAGTAAGCATCAGAGTTTCACATTTAAAAAATTAATAAAATAAAAACATGCCACTTCAAAAAGATTCCACAAATACTTCATCTGCACGTAGTCAATTTTTGAATGTGGTCTTAAATGTGATGTTTGCTTTTGGATAAAAACTGTTGAACAGTCTGGTGGTTTTTCCTCTGGCTGCCTGAGGGCAGGAGTTCAAATAGGGGGTGAGCTGGATGGGACGAGTCCTGTAATATGTGTTTAACCTTTAAGAGGCAGCAGGAGGTGAAAATGTCCTCAAGAGCAGGAAGCCGTGCGTTTATTTTCTTTAAAGAGACTTTTTATCATCTGTTGAGTTGCTGTTGACCCACACGAGGATGCCATGAGTTATGACTCTCTCTACCGAGCAGTGATGAAAGGACAGTAGCAGGCGTTGTGGTAGATTTATCTTCCTGAGGGTTCTCAGGAAGTGTAGCTGCTGCTGTGCCTTCCTGACCAGCCTGTTAATTCCTCTGAAATGTGTGTGCCCAGGAAGTTGAGGATTGCTACTCTCTCCACATCTTTCCCATTTATTACAAGAGGCTGATTTTCCTCCTGAAATCGATGATGTTTACTGCCCACCAGTTTCTGTAAACGTCCCCGTAAGCAGTCTCATTCCCTGCCCGGATCAGTCCCACCACTGCCGATGCTAACTGCATATCTGATGATGACGCTGGTGTTGTGGGTTGGGGGCAGTCGTGTGGGTTCACTCACATGGAACAGTCTGCTTGGTGAGATGGAGTTAAAAGCAGAGCTACAGCCCACCAATAGCAATCTCACATATGTTCCTGTTTTTTCCAGATGTAGCAGCACACCATGGAGGGCAGTAAAAAATGGCCTCGTAGGTTGATCTGTTTGGTCTAATGCGTATTGGTGGGGGTCCAGACTGTTTGGAATAGCAGACAGAACGTGTTTCAGCACTAACCTTTCCCGGCACTTCATAACAACAGGTTGGTCTAAGAGCATTTAGGCTTGTTATTGCTGCCTGCTTGGGTGGTGGCCCTATTATGGATGTTGAAGATGGCAGAAGACTCCAGCCAGCTCCCTGGAATAGTCTCCAAGGACCAGGACACCATCAGGACCAGCTGCTTTCTGGACGTTGATGTGACTAAGGCCTGGTACACATGTAACGATTTTGAGGCTGTTTTTGTTCCGATTTTGCCTCTTCCTGACCTCGGACTGCAAACGCACGATCATTGTGAGATTTCCCCGTCCAATTATCATTTGGTCTGTGGTGTGTTACGAGCTGATTTGTCCCGATAATCGGGACTGTAGAAATCACGCAAGCTTTTCAAAAAAAAGATATGTGAGTGTTTAGGGCGTGTTGGGCAGTTGGAAACAACTTTATAGCGGCGCATTATTGCAGCCAAACGGTGTCTGAAGCTGACGTTGGATCGTGGGAGTGAACTCTGAACTCAGCATGGAAATGGAGGAATGGACATCATAACCATGGCAACATAAAGATGCATGGAAGGCTGAGGATGGCGCCGTATGACAAGGTTTGANGTAGTGGAGGAATGGACATCATTGCAACATAAAGATGCATGGAAGTGTGAGGATGGCGCCGTATGACAAGGTTTGAGATGGACGTCCCTATTTACATAAGTAAGGGAACATAAATGGACCTTTAAATATTAATTTTGCTCTTGTCTGCAGTTTGGTCTCATACACTCTGTACTACTTGTGCACACAGCAGCACACGCAGGAAGATTAAACTCAGTTAACGACCAGCTGATAAAAGCCCAAAGTCACTGTCAATCCACTCCTCTGTTTCAGGTATTAGTGGTATTATATAGGCTATGTTTGAACTACATTTACAAGTTTATTTTAGTGATGGTGGAGCCAAAAATGGTACATTTCATGACAAAAAAATTAAATGATGCCAATTAAAAGTCAGCTTTCATAGCAGTGGCATAAAACATTAGATAAAGAGCATCGTTATCAGGGTTCTTTAAGTGGAATGTATAATTGATGATGTGATGATGAGGTAAAGCANGGGTTCTTTAAGTGGAATGTAAATTGATGATGTGATGATGAGGTAAAGCAACCACAGTCTAATTAGAACATAAAGTTAGTGGTAGAAAAAGATAAGATGGCTTACTGAACCCACTGAAAGCCATATTTAAAGACAGAGTAAAGTTATAATGTTGGGTTTTTGAATTAGCAGTAACGTTAGATACCTAAATATATGTTTGTTNCAAGATGGCTTACTGAACTCACTGAAAGCCATATTTAAAAACGTTAGATACCTAAATATATGTTTGTTTGTTTTATAATATGTCCTCATAAAGATGAAAACATGCTGGCTTGCAAAAAGAGATGACTGAAACAGGACAAATGCAAGAAATTAAAACTTTTCTCCTTTGACTAAAACAGGCAACAACAGGACATATTTCCCACGTGGCGGCCTTACCATGGGATACGGGTACTGCGTGCCTCGGGGGTAGGCGCTGCCGGTGAACTGAGGCAGAGCCATGTTCGGCACCAGGGTGTCGTTAATGGTGAGAAAAGCCAGTCGCTCTCCGTCAGGTGACCACCAGTGAGCCAGGTGAGAATGAAGAACCTCCTCTAATGAGACAAAACATTATGTTCAAACAATTCATTTACTCCACTGATTCAGCACTGCTCTTTATTAAGAGTATTCTGCTGATAATGTGCTGTTTTCACTACCTTCAGCCCTGTCCTTGGATGTTTAGTTATCGGATATCTGGAAATCTGACACTACAGGTGTCTCACAAACAACAGCCAAACGGTGAAGGTAGTCTGGTTAGTCTGTTGTAGTGCATTATTGATGCTAAAAATAAATCTCTAAAAACAGTCGATCCTTCTCACTTTCCTTCCTGTTTTCTGGAATCTGAACGGATAAGTTCAAGTCTTAACTTCCAATCACAC
The DNA here is from genome assembly GCA_026261665.1 of Melanotaenia duboulayi. Classification (NCBI taxonomy): domain Eukaryota; kingdom Metazoa; phylum Chordata; class Actinopteri; order Atheriniformes; family Melanotaeniidae; genus Melanotaenia; species Melanotaenia duboulayi. Next base: position 8,917,729 of record CM047998.1, read on the forward strand.
ATCAGGAAAATGGACAAAAACAACCTGGCAAATTTCAAACAGATCATATCGCCCTACAGATGTAGCCAAAAAACATTTTCATGCACGCTCTGATTTCTTCCATCATGTCATACTGAATCTGCCATCAGATCTCCAGAAAAGCTTCCATCTATAAATGATATGTAACTTTCTGCCGCAAAACTTCTGGACAATCTGCCTTTTTTTTTTGCAGTCACTACACAGTAAAATACACTTAGTGACAATATAAAGAGCTGCAGCTCCATAAACTATTTTACGCTCATGTGAAAGTTTTAAGAACCACTCAAATCTGTAACCACTGATTTACGTCAACCTTATGTATTTTCTCATGTTGCTGAAAAAATGTGTGCTGGTGTCTGGGTGGGTTGGAGGGTGTAACCGTATATGGTATTTGTAAGGTTTTTATTGTGTCCTGCCAGGAGACTGCAGATGTAAATTAGCCCCAGGCTAACTGGCACAATGCATCAAATGGTACTATTATGTTTAAAATTGTACGTGGTCTTATAAAATACAATAAAATAAAAATAAAAGTTCTCAAACTGTAAATTTCTGACAGAATTTACTCTTAAGTTAAAACATGACAGTATTCAGGTGACGTCTCATTATTTCTGTGTGACATGAGGTGGTTTCAACTGTGGTGTTGTTTAAGTCAGGAAAAAAAAGAGCGCGCCAATGATTGTACTTTAAGATCAACCTTAACGTTAACCTTCCATTGGGATCAAAAGGAGCTGAGTTAAAGCATGTCAGAGTTTATAGCGATCCCTTGGTTCAAGCTTTGAAAAATCACTCTACTTCAGGTGGCTATGGTCCTCTGTTAGCTTCTGCGGCTAAATAAAGCTCATGGGCCGATAAAAACCAATTCTGCTTTCTTCTTTGACTTGCTAAGATTGTGGTTGCTAGGCAAGAAGAGGACAACAATGTGAGTTGAGCTCATTTTGACTCAAGCTGATGCTTTTACTTCATTCACCAGCATGTTCTAGCAATCTTTCTGATAAAGACAACATTGATTGGGCTCCTATAGAAAGATTCAAGGTCGTGACAGAGTGCATACTTACAGGAGTATAAACAATGCAGCATCTGCCATGACAGGCTTAATCGTAACTGTATTCACCATCCACACACCAAGAAGTTATAGACTTTCAAGATTTTCTATCTGCTTGGTTGTGCAAAAGCCCGTCTAAAGCACTTATTTAGAACTTTTTTTATCCATTTTAATTTCACAGGACTGCTTATTAAAAGCCCAAATACTCAAAGAAGAGACCTGGATTTGACCTGAGTAGTCATCACCCTCCCATCACACACCTTCATACAACCAGTCTGCAAGCCCATTGAAGATAACTCCTTCCATCCCCGAGGAGGTGATTCTCAGCGAGTTGCTCTTTACATCTGACTGGTAGTAGATATTGTTCTCAAAGATGTAAATCTGGAGAAAAAGATAGCAAACAGATGAAACTGACCACATTTTTTTTTCTTTTGTTTTCTTTCTCTTTTTTCTTCCCCATATTGGTGTTGAGCTGCGTTTTGTTTGTGGCCTTGGTTCACTTTGTTTCTTTTCAGTGTCCTCTCTGAGCTTTCATTTTCATACGTGGTCAGCTTACCATGCAGTGTTTGTTCTTTATTTTAATATTTGTATTTGCAAAAAACAAACATGTCCTGCCTTTACAGCAACATCGAGAGTCCTGGAGAAATTATTTTGTCCTGCAGTCATAAATTTTCCACAGCTCAGCCCCCACACTGAGAGGCTGAGGAGCATGTTTATCCCAGGTCATAAATATTGTTCATGTTTGGTATTATCATGGTCCTGAGTGAGCTCATTACAAGTATAGAGCTAAGAATATGTTCACACCACTTGTCAGCATCAACATTTACACACTGCAGAATGTGACCCGATAACTCATCCACATTTTGTTTTGTTCCACTTTGTTACACATATAACTTAAAATTGCAATCACTTAAATTCAGGATATCACCATCTAGTTTTACTTCACATTTGTTATTTTTGCAGAGTTGGAGATGGCACAGTGCTGTTTCATTGCTTTTATAGATGTACGCAATTACACCCGAAAGCAGGGTATTCAAATTGTCAAGGCTGTGCCGGTAAATGTCTTTTTTGTATCTTACAGTGCAGCAATTTAAGGTTATTTACACTGTTAAATATCTGAAGCTGCATCCAGATATTTACCAGAAATTATTTATAAAAGGACCTTTTGGTTTGACCTATTTGTCAGTAATATAATAACAAACCGCACACATTAAATTTAGGCAGACTGCACAATATGAATGTAAGCAGAGGGTATATTGAGTTAGAAACAACCACATCATTGGAGCAGATCCCTCTGGAGTGATGAGGCATGGTTGGTTTTTAAAGAGAAGTGAGGTGAGGAAAAAGAAAATGAGAGAATGGATCAGCCTTACCAGCTGTTGTCCCTGCCTTCCCCAGGCTGCATGTTGGAGCACGGCGTTCTGAACCTCAGGAGGGTTGAGTTCCCAAACTTCTCTGATAAACACATATCAACAACCACCATCTGTTTCTGAATGCCACCACTGTGCACGCATCAGAGGGCAAGCAGCAGTGACAGGCTTACCTTGTGTAGATGTTGTACACGATGTAAGAGGCTGTGTATGAATATCTGTACACCTGCAAGGAAAATTCAGCCCATCACATAATGCAAACATTGATCCGTTACTGATACCTCATGTCAATGTGTGACTCACTGAGAAGAGAAAGCAAAAGAGGCATTAAACTTAAGGAAAACATTAGGAAACGAAGCAGCTAAAAGTGTGAAATACTTTGAATTAAAGTCACATTGTTCTATTAAAAGCTTAAAGTCATATTAATTATAAATCACAAATACACATTTTTAATATTTCCTACATTTCCCACAATGCAATATTATGGAAAGCTGATAAAGCAAAGAACCACTGGCTTGGCTTGTATACAGATGAAAATACTGTATCTGGTAGATTAATAAATAGATTTAAAGCTGGACGACTAAAACCGACCTCCTGCAACGGTTTGGCCAAATTTCCCAAAATTATAGCTAAACCTTGCGTTATTTTCCATTTGTTTGTCACATGACAAAGCTCTGAAACAACAAGACATCTGTTCTCTGTTATGTGCACATTTACTCAGAGCAGGTTGTGGAATAAGCTTTTTTTTTATTATTTTTAGCAAACAAATGTGTTTATGTACAGTGTAATCCAAGTATTCATGTTTAGTGCAAGCTTAGTCCCTCTTCTGACATGAATTGTCGAAAGCATTGAATTTTTTTTTTTTCCAGTTCAGTTGCAGTTTTGTTCCTTTTTAAGAGACTGAAAGCAGAAAAAAATCACTTGTCAGGGAACAAAAAAGCGTGAATACAAAGACATCACAAAGCTGAAGGTAAAGGCTTAGACCTCGTGTATGAGTGTGTTTGTGCATGCTGATGAGTGACTGTGCTCTTGGGTATTGTACAGGATTCAATGTAAATGTCAGCCTGCCAGGAAATAAAACAAAAACTGGAACAGTAGAAAACAGCAATAAAAATGAAATGCAATCAAAACTTGTGATGAGGATGAATAAATATAAATATATATATTTACACATATATTTGTCTTGTTTTTTTTTTCTTTGGAGGGGAGAGGGAGGCTGTCAGGAGTTTAATATTTACAAACTCACCGCTTTAACATCGTATGCAAAGAGCGCGTACTTCAGATCTGGAGAGAGAGAGTACTTCGCCACCTTGAATGCAACCTAAGAGAAAGAAATGCCACATCTTAGCAACAGGAATTTTAGATATAGCTTTCTCAGACTTTCAAGTAATTTTCTAGTTCCCTGTCCCTATTTTTTTTTAAAAAAAAAAGGTTTCAGGTGCGGCATGGGGTCCATGGCTTTTTCGTATTTGCATGAAGGGGGTCCCCAAGGAAGCTAGATTGGGAACCACTGCTTTAATGTAAGGCCTGAAAACTATCAGAATCATCATAAATAAGGAGGATAAAATGTTTTTTTGGTGAATTTGGTTAACTGCTGTAACAAAGCACCTACATGCACAAAATCTGCTTCTCTTGCAGAGATAATGCCAAATTACGATTTTATGGAATGAGTAAAATATTGGTTTTTTTTTGCATGATTTACACAGATTATTCTCTTTGCATTTATGTGTTAATTTTGACAGCCCTATGGTATTACATCGATACCAAATCTTGCAGTATTGTCCACCTCTAGTAGGTCCTACTCACTCCTACTACGTTTAAGAGTTTGGTCTTTACCGTACATGTGCTCCATTCTCATGTGCCTGCTCGGGTTCTACGTGCATGTTCTGAAACTAAATAAAGCCTTAATCCATCAAACACTAACGTTTTACAGGTTAAAGTTAATGTTATAACCTATAACTGTGTGGAAATACAGTTAAATTAAGAAGTATACTACATGATCACAACTGTGTAATTTCACATACTCAATTTTTTATGGTAGCTTTAACTGTCTATTGTTCATTAGCCCATTGTATCAGCTAGGTAGGCTACTTTTAAAAATAAAGTCTGCTATTAAGCAGCATTATAAGGACCTAAATATAATTACTTAGCTACTGTAAAAGTATAAGCTAATCATGTTAGCTTTTTTCGTAAATGTCTAAGCAGCATCATTAAGCAGCTTCTTGTACAAGATAAAAAGCATTATTAACTGGTAAAATTTATGATGATGGCTATACTCATAAGTTAGGCTACTTTTAAAATGTAGCTTTGTGGCTGTGGGGAAATGTCGTTCGATTTAAGAGCTAGCCTTTATGATAGCAACTGTGTAGTCATAATTAATTGGTTAATTCTAGTAAATTGTGTTTTAATAGTCTTTTTTTCATCAGCAAATCGAGGATACTTTAAAAAAAAATACAGCTGTCATTCAGTAGCCTATAATCATAAGTAGCTTGTTAGCATTGCTAGGCTACTTAAAACATTTGGCTTAATCATGATAGCTTGTTTTCTTTATTGCTAAGCTGCATTTTTAGTCAGTTTCTTTTACAAGAAAGAAACTTTACCTTTTTATGTTGGCTTATAATAAGCTAACAAACTTTTACACATAGCCTTATAATGTTGGCTATATACGCTATGTTGGCTATATAAGTAAATTGCAATAGGAAGCTACTTTTAAAAATTAGCTTAAAATACTAGCAAATATTTCTACATTTTCGAAAGACGCTCTTGTAGCTATGCCTTTAAAGCACAATCTAATTATACCAAGTAGACCTTCTTTTTTTTCTTTTTTAATAACTCAAGACTGGTTAGCACAATGGAATTCAAACTTTAAGTATCTTATTAGGCAAAATATAAAAACCAAAAAAAATGAAACTTAATTAGCATGTTGACATGCATATTTCATCTGCAAGCTCAAGTTTGTGAAGACAAAGAACATCTATCCAGCTAGTATATCACAGTGGTCTATCACAAGTGTTTGTAACTAGTAACATATTTGTTTAAATTTTACTATTTTTCAGGTCATTGACAGCATGTTAAATAGACTGTACCTCAAACTGGAAAACTCTTTAGACAACAGATAAACAGAAAAATAATCAGCAAATAAACCAGAAGAAAATTATTAAAAAAAGAGGTCAGAATTACCAGCTCAAAATAAATAATAACCTTGAAATGAAAACAGTTTGAAACACAGTCTAAAAAGCTAAACAAGCAGCAGATCTTGAGCAATCACAGTTAGAGATTCACAAATAAAATATATTTTATCTTCAAGTCTGAATATATATAAATCTGTTTGCCAAATCACCAGACAACAACAGCAAGAAGTTTCAAAGCATCTGTTGATTTAAATTAATATATTGTAAAATATGTTTCATGATAATACGGGAACAACACAGCAGATCAGGTTATTTAAATTTAAACTGATATGTTAAAGTTGATGTAATCTGGTTTGTTATATGTTGTTTACATGGTTTGACGAACGTTCCTCAAATCCTCGACAAAAACACAGATGCAGTGATTGAAGCTGTTCAGCAAAATTCAACAGAACACGTTGAAAAAATTCAATAAATAAAAAATGCCCATACTGCTTCACAGTGTGGGTGAAGAGATAAAAAAAAAGGGTTGATGATTAGTCCCAGTACATGAGGATTATAGAACAGCAATAGGATTATAATGATGCAATTGGAGAACGGCTAAATTTAAGCTCCTGTTGAGAGAAAATATTCCTGGTTGAATTTCACAGAAGAGAAAACAAATACATATTTAACAGAAGTATGATTACATATTAAATTGTAGCAACATATTTCAGGTGCATCATAACATATATTTGAGATGAGCTGAGGTTAGGAGCTACCATCCACCTGCAAGTACGAGCAGGATGTTACTGAGGTGAAGAAGTGAAGAGGCTTGTTTTCTGCAGACTCTTGGGATCCAATCAGGCCAGTGAGATAAAAAGAAAGCAGCTTTATCTCTTTTGTTTTAAAAAGAAAAGTCTAGAAGACTAGACAGCAGCAAGGTTTGATGTTTTATTTGCTTCTAGACACCAGAATCCATTTTATAGTTTTAGTTTTTAGGTATTCTGCGTTTGCATCTGTATTAGGTCAGTAAATGAATCCACATGTGGATTCATTTAATTATCATTCATTAAGTATTATTACAGCCTGGTTTAGTTTGCCAAATTGTTATTGTGCTTTTGGAGCAAAGCAGTTCCCACTGCTCCATGTGGTGTATGAACCCTGTATGTCGCTGATTATTGCCAGCTCTTGTTGATTATTCCCTCTGATCATAGTTTTAGCCTGCCACTTGTCTGCTGTTTGCAGTTTCTGCATTTAGATTCCATCTGGAGGTTTGAACTTGCATCTGTTCGGTATCTCCTCCCCAGAGTAAAACCACGCTAAAGTGCTTAGAGTTGTTAAAAAAAATGAACATTTTCTTACATGTTTGAAGCAATATTTTAAATTAGTGTTATTTAATGTCAGTGTTAAAGACCATTATATATGTCACTTAAAATAGCTGCAAAATAGCTTAGTAACAGATGACAAAAGTCAGCATATTTATACAAGAATAACGGAGGTGTAATTAATCAAAGGATAAAACACAGAGGTGAAATAAAAGCCAGGGGCAGTAAAATACTTACAAATGTACTGTTACTCAGAATGACTTCTGTCTCATTCAGGACAAAGTTGAACTTGATGACATGACCATCTCTGTTCCTGTACACCAGCTCTGAATCTGAAAACAGAAAAAATATTACCTACATAGAATGCAGTACAATTTAGGAAAGTAACCCAGCAGTGGATATTACTTGTACTGTATATGCTCCCTTTGGGTCAAATATTACAGGACTTTAGCATTAATTATCACAGTTATGTAGATGATACACAACTTTATGTGTCTCTGTCACCAGACGACTGCAGTCAACAGACTTATTGTGTCAGTGTGTGGAGCAAATAAACACCTGGATGAGGGAGAATTTCCTACAATTAAATGATGACAAAAGTCTGTTTGGTAGCAAAGACAAGAGGGTCAGCATTGGTAAACACCTGAAGACTCGGATTCTCAAAAATCACCTACCTAGTTGGTAACCTTGGAGTGTTAAAAGACTCAGATTCACTCAGACTCAGCAGCCACATCAAAGCTGTCACCAAGAAGCTTTTCACCAGCTCAGAAACATCAACAGAATTAAAAGTTTAGTCTCCCAGAAAGACCAAGAGAAACTCATCCATGCATTCATCTCCAGTAGGCTGGATTACTGTAATGGTCTTTTAACAGGACTTCCTAAAAAGAGCATTAAACATCTGCAGCTCATCCAGAACGCTGCTGCTAGAGTTTGAACCAGGACTAAGAGATCTGAACACATCACACCAGTTATAAAATCTTTACACTGGCTTTTGTCTTGCAGACCATATTCCTAAACATGTTTCATGGTTAATTGCCATCGAATGAGTTAAAATATTGCTTAAAAGTTAACAAATGACCCTTTTAACAAAACAATCGTTCATGAACTCGCTCGTGTTTTGGGTGAACGTGAACTAAATGTACTGTATGTCTGCCTGATGAATGTTACTGTGAGCACGCTCATTCTGACATTTGTAACGGCGTTCTCTCACAGATATCCATGGAGCCTTACAGGAAAAATCCAGACAAAATCCTAAGCAACCCCAATATATAGATGAAAACACCAAATCCGGCAACACCAGCCACCACAGAGCAGCACAGCTCATGCGTCATCAAACTGTGAAACATGGAGGTAAAATCCAATAAAGGCAGCAGCACCACCTCTGTCTCAATGATCACTACAGCATCTTCGTATGATCACTTAAAATAATTKTTTGAAAAGGTCAGTGATGATCCAGGAGGGAGAAGTCTTGCTTTTTTGTGTAAACTTTGCCCGCCGGGTGTCAAGAAGCAACTCCGAACATCAACAACGTCAACAGCAAATTTTACAGCAAATACCACCTAAAATACAGTAGCAGCAGCCTTTGGGGAAAGAGGAATCTTCAGNAAATAAAGCACCTGGCTAGCCTTTGAAGGTATGTGAACTAAATTTCACTAAAAACAATCTAAAGACTTGGCAACAGTGTGCTAAAGCAGATCTAATACCACCTAAAATACAGTAGCAGCAGCTCCGTTGTCTTCTGGAAAATCTTCTGCAGTATTTTGTCCGAGACCCGCAGCCTTTGGGGAAAGAGGAATCTTCAGCTTTCATAAACTTGATAAATGCAAGACATATGGTCTGCATGTCTTTTTTTTGTTTTGTTTTTTACTTCTTAATTTGGGCTGAATATTGAACTTTTATGACCCAAGTTCTAGAACTTTTCTTTGGACAAACAAATCAGAAAAATATAGATTCACAAAAACATTGAAAAGTGACTTAATGAAAAGATAAATAACGTTTAAATGTTTTGCACTTTAAATATTTCACTTTGAGATACATCCTTTGTTTCCTACCTAAGCCTAGTTCCTACCTCCTACCTTCCTCATTAAAAAAGACAAGTTTTTCCTCATGTTTGTATTTTTGTTTATTTATGGCTACAAGCGTAGACTGAATGGGTGGCAACAATAGAAAAATACCAATATTCTGAGGGTAATAGCTCGCAGCAACATATTGGGAAAATATAACTAGTTCATTTTTAGAACTGTGAACTTAGTTTAAAAATTTAAAATTATGAACTATGAACAGAAGTAGTTCATTTTAAAGTGTGTGAACTGAACATTGAACTATTTCATGTACAAACTGAACTTTCCCAACACTGACCAACACACTGTGTAGATCAGGGATCATCAACTCCAGTGTCATGCTGCAGCACACCTGACTCAAATACTGGGTTGTTAAGAGGCTGGCGCACACCTTAACAACAAGCTGCTGGTGAAATATTTTGATTGTAACCAGGTGTGTTGCAGCAGGGACACAGT
>CM047998.1:8927182-8937953 GCA_026261665.1 Melanotaenia duboulayi
TCTCTGAGGTCTTGCTGGATGTGGCTTCATAAAGTGCATTCATGAGGAAACCCCTAAGGACCTAAGCTTCCCGGGATATACTAATAGTTACCTGAGGCCTGGATTTTCTCTTGTCAAGGTACCTTCAAGTCTAACCTGGGTGTTTTCGTCCTACGATGCTGGTTCACTTTTTATCAAAGTGAATCACCATGGTAACTTATGCTGAACCGATAACCTGCTCTGTAGCATGTTATGTTCTGGATAAGAGCTCAAAGAGTATGAAAGCACCACCTCCTGACCAATCAATTCTCTTGGAAAATGGTCTGCCCATTTTTAGAAAATGTTGGTGCACAGGTCGTGTGAGGAGAGCCTTGGAGAGAAAGCCTTCTTAGGGACAGATGCATCCTTTTCTTGTCCCTGATGACATCCTATACGAAAGGTAGATTTTCATCAGATGGAAACCCCATTATTTTATCCGTACAGCAGAGAGTGTACAAAAAAAGCCTAGTCACTGGCTGCTTTGTAGAATTTTCTTTTGTATTTGTTCTTGACTTGTTCCCAAGTCTGTTTAGTCCAGCTAGGGTTGCATCTATAATGAGGTTAATAATAATGGTCACACATGGCAGACCTACAGAACCATGAAGTTATGGAACGTACAACTACTGTAGTCACTGTGAGGAATTAATATTTAACACGAACGCACTCACATGTGGAGGGGCTGAGCCTCCAAAGAACTCAACGGAAAATCTACAGGACAGAAAGGAACTGAGGAAGCGCTCTGCCTGAGACGTCTGAGCCGTAATAAAGTGAAATTGAGTGATCAAAGTGACGTCCGTTTATATTGTCCCATGAATTAATATTGTATAATCTCACTAATTTATGCATTAACAGGGTCGGCAATTTTCTGCCAGCAATACTTCCTGGCTGTTGCTGTGGCAACAGTGTTGCTTTTGGATGGATGATGTGTTTACATTCTTCATATTTCTGAAGGATAATCGTCTGCCCCTCCACAGTTAAATAAGGCTCTNTCTTCATATTTCTGAAGGATAATCATCTGCCCCTCCACAGTTAAATAAGGCTCTGCAGGGTTTCTCCATGTTTGCAACTGGCCAGACGCTGCAAACACCAAACCTTTTATAACCAGCTTCTTAGTAGAACCAGGATTCCTGGAGTCTGGTTAAGTCAAACCAGGTAACGGAGAGATATTCCAAGTTTTCTAAATGACCAATCAATGACATAAAAAGACAGTAAATGTTTTTAAAGCGATGTGTAGCATTCATGTAGGCAGACAGGAAGTGTTTGGACTGTGCCTGAGGTCTAACTGGGATACAATCTGGCCATATTTGTCTTCATTATTCAGACTAAACTCTAGTTCAGATCAGACACATGAGCCGTCACTAAGAGCCAACAAGAAAGAAAGCCTTTCCAACACAAGCACATTTGAAATGGGGTAACATCACAGCTGTGACGTTCATTAGTGTAAAACAAAGATGAAAATATAAAGTGACATCAATCAGCAGAAGTGTTCAGATGTTTTCTAGCAGGTGCTGGTCTTTTATGAAGATTAGAAGGAAGAGCAGCACACCTGCAGGAGAAGCAGACAGACTCCCCCTCTCTTATTTCCATTACACGGGGGATTCAGGGTCTGCCAGTTCATTAGCCATCGCTCTGAAGCGGCCTGTCTGTCTAATGGGAGTTCACAGCAACACAAGTAACCATGCTAGCGGTACAAGTGTAAACCTGCTGATGTATATATGATGCCCTAAATCTGTCACATAACACTCTGGTCATGGCTGTGCAGGCTGCAAATAAATTGATCCCGTGTGAGTATTTCCTGAATTATTTGCTATAGTACTATTAAAAACTTCCATTTTAGTCTTGGCAGCTGTAAAGTTATTTTTATAACTGATTTTGTTTTTTAGGCATGGGGCATTTCTTCCAAGAAAATCCTCTGTTTGACATTTTAACCACCCTCATTAAGCTGAACCAGAGGCAGCTGTGCCTCCATCCCTTTTCCTGGATCTAATTTAGGAAGAATCTGAGGCTGATTGCAGGGAAGGCATTCGCTCCCTCTCTGATGAGTGTACACTAATACACAAGTGTAAAGCTGCTGATGTGGATTCACAATGTTCAAGATGTTGAGATTCATGGTTAGGCCCATGTGGAGGATGTATAATATAAAAACACATGAACATCTTGGATCATTTTATGTCATTTTGCTGTTGGGATGCCAGAACAAATGGCTATACTTGCTCTGTTTTTAACAATCCCCCCCAGACTTCGAAGATTTAGAACCAAACTAATCTCTTCTAACAAGAGGAAATTTAATTCATTCTTTAATTCAACTTTAAAATTGACTGATATACTGTAAAAACAAATCTGTTATATTAAGTTTTTCTCCCTATAGAGAATGCATACGTGACGTCATCACATCATAGTCCACCATTTTGGGGGAACCTAGCAACACTTTCAGGTTTCTCACCAGTAAACTGTGTTAAAAACACGTTTTAAACATATTGAACTGAGATAAGCTCACAAGAGAAGTGACGATCTGTATGATACAGAAACACTAATTATCGATAAGTTAGATCGTTACAATCAGCTGAACAACGAAGTTCAGGTTTAGATGCGCTGCCCCCGGTTTTAGTCTCGGATGTCAGTGTACCTTGTGTTTAATATCGTACACTGTCATATTTTATAAAACACAGGAAATTAACAATAAGACTACAGAAATAGTTCATTTACATGTCTAATGCAAAAAAAAAAAAAAAAACAGTTGTGAAAATAGATCTAATTTCCATTGACTTTAAAAAAAAATATATAATTTTATTTAACAAAAAAAGATTTACAATAAATTTACATACTTTAACCAAAATGTAATTTTTCAAAACACCTAAATTCAAGTTTAATAAACTAATATACTATTATTTTACCATAATTTTGTTTGCTACATGTACATATAGTGTTGGATTAACATATTTAATTTTACATTTAAAAGCAGAGATAAAAAAAAAAAGATCCCATGTAAAAGTAAAGATAAAAACTGGGGTTTTATTATGGTATTTTACTATAATATTCCAATCTGTTGTTTTCACTATTTTTTAAACTTTTTTTTTTTTTTTTTTTTTTTACAGAATGGATCATTAGTCCTCGCCAAACATTTCCACACTTCGGCATTTAAAATGGGCCTTCCCCCATCTACGCCTGCCTAAACGCAGTCCTTTACTTCCAACAATCCCACAAATTATACCTTTCCTCACTGAAAGAAATTAATATGCAGAGCATTTCTGAAAAATTTGGTTGGTTAGCAATTATCATCAATTATCTCATTTTACAGTCAATTTGCAGGATTTCAAGCATGTTTAGCTTTAACTATTTTACAGCTACTGTCATTCAAACCAATACATTTATATTAACAAAGGAAGAAATTACTCTGATAAAGCCACAGCAAATTATAATACAACTTCACAGTTTTCCTACAGGTCTAGGGAGAATTGTGTCTGTTAACATTTTAGTTTCTTTTCACAATCAACTGCTTTATTTTTTCTTTTTAGCTCTGTAAAATTTCCTGAAATGTTTAGCAGCAAAAAAAATGAAATAAAAAAAGATTGAGGATTACCACAAAGGAGCATTTAGAAAACAAAGGTGTCAATTTAATTGCACAGAGCCAGTAAACATCACGATGTCTGTGACATTAAACCTTTGCAGGGACAATGCAGCTGTGCCTTGGACTGACCACGTCCATCCCTGCATGACNCAGCTGGTATGAGTCTGCTGATGCAGCTGTGCCCTGGACTGACCACGTCCATCCCTGCATGACCACAGTGTAGCATCAGTGTAGCATTATTAAAGACGTAGTAAAGCATTTAGCATTCAGTATGTTTGTTAGCAATGCCAAGTAAATAAAAATGGAGTTTCTTGGTAAATATTTTGCTCTAGTCAATGTTACTGAGAAGTTAGCTGAAGCTGAGCTCGACTTAAAGTACAGTAAGTGGGATTCAGTGTCCTCTTGTTGCANAAATGAAGCCAGAGTGACTCCTGATTTTTCAAACTGCACTTATTTTGTCTCAGGCAGTTTGCATTGTCCATGAAGTCAGCTGAAGCTGCACTCAAACTGAAGTTGAGTTGAGCTGGTGGGGACTACAGGGAAAAAAAAGGAGCAACAGAGAAGGATCCTAACCAACAAAAGTAAAGTGATTTAAAAAAATTTACCAGGTGATTAGTGCAAACTCTGGCATGCTCACAATGAGGACCTCCAATGTTTTGGGGGAGGTTATGTAGATAAGTGAGCTAATTTTTTTAATTAATTAATCACATAAAAGTGATTCCATTTAAGTGTAATGTTAAGTTACTTTGATACTTTTGTACTTTTTTTCATTTAATTATATCTCATTCCCATAATCCATGATATCTAAGTGGGATTCAGTGTCCTCTTGTTGCAAACGTGTCCACAATATTTACTTAATGTCCTCATAAATAATGCATTATTCATGTTGTCATGTTTATATGGGTCTTTGCTAAAGATGTAGCTTGTTGTTTGTGTAAACCTCATTAGCAATCACGTCTGTTAGCTGAGCAGCATGAAGCACTCGTCTGTAACTGATCACTTACCCACATCATTTGTGCCTTGCATCAGCACCGGGATGACTTCCTCATCCTCAGCTAAATCCCACACAAACTATTAAGAGCATGAAATGTAAACAGAGACTTCATGAATAATTTACTTCCACAGTTAGGCGCACCATACAGGACACTGATCAGTGATTATACGGTTCCCGTGGCAACGTCAAATCAATGTAGCATCCATAATGCTTGCGATAAGCATGGAAATTTGAAATAAGGGTGGAATAATGATGACATTGCATCCCTCTTTGTTCTGCTTCGTCTACACACCGACATGTTTATGTTCATGCAGCCTTACCTCAGTGTGGTGTTTGTGCTGTAAACTACCAGGCATTTATAGGTTTGCTGCAAACTATCAACACTCATAATGGTGAGAAATTGAACAGAAACTACAACTGCAGAGAGTAGATGAGTGTGATAAGTGTGAATGTTGGGAAGAGAGCTTTGTCGCCTTTGCTTTATTATCTCAAGAGTTGGTCAAATCAGTTTAGTTCAAGAGCGGATCATCAACAATGCGTGTTAGTATGCGCCCACATGCAAATCATCATGCATGAGTCTCCACATGGAGGCAACCAATACATCCACATGCCCTCTATATACTAGGAATAGATGTTGAGAAGGGATTAAGAAGGATGGTTGCATTAAAGCTGGGGTGTCAAACATACGGCCCAGGAGCCAAAAGGGGTCCACCAGAGGCTCTAGTCTGGCTCACATGATGAATTTGGTAAATGGCATAGAAGACATTAACAGCAGTTTCTTTTAATAAAAGTCAAATAGAGAAAATAGTCATGCATCTGCACTGTTAAGTCCTCCTTTAACCTTTCTTTCAACTTTGTGTTGCCTCTGTTATTTATTTTTTGACTGTGACCTCCTATGAGGTTTTTTTTTTTTACAAAAACCACAGAGATTCTGGACTATCCAACCAAGATAGGCTTCATTAATGCTGAATACTTGGAGCAACATAAGCTGCTATCCAGATAATATCTTTTCAAGAAAGGTCTTGATTACTTCAGCAACACAAACCACAAATCTCATACAAAAAAAAGAAAAGGAAAGACATGTCCTAGTATTTCGTCCACCTTCATCTTTGATCCTTTAGCTTGGATCACATGCATTCTCTGTGGCATCATTTCCATAAGCTTCTGCAATGTCACATCATTTATTTCCATCCAGAGTTGCATTATTTTTTCTCCAAGATCCTGTAGTGATGATGGGAGAGTCTGGCCACTATGTTAAGTCTTCTCCAGTATCCCATATATTCTCAATGGGGTTCAGGGATCTCCAACTGCGTTCCTCAAAAACCACTTCCCTGCTGGCTTTAGATGTTTCCTACACATCTCACTCAAATAAAAAGTTGTGCACAAGCCTGTTAATTGCCTGTTGATTTTAATCAGTTGTGTGGCAGCAAGGAAACACTTAAAACTTGCAGGACAGTTTCTTACGAGGACCAGAGTTAGAGATCCCTGGGCTCAGGTCTCCTGTTCCCTGAACCACTCTTTCACAATTTGAGCCCTATGAATCCTGGCGTTCTTCATCTGGGAATCTGGTTAAGCCATCATGGAAAATGGAATAACCTACTCAGTATATTCAGGTAGTTAGCTGACCTCATTCTTTGAGCACATAATGTTGCTGAACATAGACCTGAACCTAGACCAGACAAAATGCAGCAACCCCAGATCATAGACTGCCCCCACAGGCTTGTAGGTCTGATGGCGGCACCACGTCATCTGCCTCTCTTCTTACCCTGAAGCTCCCATCACTCTGGAGCATGGTCAATCTGGACTCATCAGGCCACATAACAAGCTCATTCTAGGGCTGGGCGATATGAACCAAACTTTATATCTTGATATTTTTTACCTGATTCACAATATACGATATATATCTCAACATATATATATATTTTTTGTCAAGTAACCAAAGAGACTGTTCTAATTTACAGCCTTCAGTGCTAAATACACTTTTATTAAGGATCAGCAGCACATGTGCATTAAAACAGTTTATAGAAATTAAAGTAGCTTAATATTAAATTAAATGCTACTAAAACAAAATTAATGAAAAATACTTTTCAATGACCATAAAAAATACAGCTGTGCAAAATGCAAAATAATAATAATAATAATAAGCTTTTAACTCAAAACAAGCTCTCCCTCATTCTATATCGCATCTGATAAAGTCTCGATATATTGCCCAGTCCTAGCTCATTCCCATTATATGCACATATTTTAAGAGCATAGCAATGCAGTAAAAGTCAAGTATATGCTGTGCAATCAGATGCATGTTTTGTACTCCCTGCAATGCCTAGGAAACCTGTTCAGGGTGCACCCTACCTCTTACTAGTAACTGCTACAAACGGCTCCAGTTCCAACCAAAGGAAAACGCATCACACATAGCAGAAAAATAATAAAAATAATACAAAAGGTTTTAAATTACTTTGATATAATCAAACCAAATCAAATTCTCATTGCAGTTATTACAATGTTGGTCAAAGAAAAGCTGAAAGCAGGAGTCAAACATTCCTGTCTTCATTTTTTTTTACCTTAAACCTGCTGATGTCAAAAACAATAACAGTTTATGATGTTCAAGATTTTCAAGATCTTTTCAGTTTGTGGGATTTAAATGATGTGCAGCTCATTACTTTTAACAGTAACATCTATTTCCCTCATTTCTGTTTGCTCTGTGATGTCAGTTAAGATTGGGGAGCTGATGTAGGATTATTTTATCTCTGGTTTCCTAACCAGAGCTAATTATTTTTATGGCAGGTTCAGGCTTTGCTTAGTTTTCCTCAACTGTTTCTTGACTGACAATCATAAGAGATTTAATGCAACGGTCCCTTACAATGTTAAAAGAGGGTCAGCAGCTATTGAAGCACAACTCGGATGTTAGAGGAGAGAAGAGGAAATGAGTCTGAGGCTGTCAAGGAAGCAATTTCCATCATGGACATGTCTGAATTAGACCCACAACACCTGCAGTAAATTCAAACCCAGACCTCCCTCGTCTGTACAGGCTCTCAGCTTTCATCATACCTGATCGAGATTAGTTTTACACCACGCAGCATGTCAGGCAATTTCCCCTTTTCATCATCAATCTCAATAAAACAGCTAATGGGACGGCTGACCCGGTTGGGTTGGGGGAGGAACCATTATTGATGCAGCACAGGAGGTTATAACAAGTCAAATTTAAGAGTGTCTTGAGAATAATGAGAATGCAGTTTGAGTTCATACAGTCAGAAGTCTGAAGGATGGAAAAAACGATCAGTGTTTCTAAATTACAAAAAAAAAAAAAAGTAAAATCCTGGTTTTAATGTTGCTCCATTAATTTGACCCAAAGCTCCTCGTTAAAGTGGAACTTATTTTAAATTCACTTGTGTTTTCACCCAAGTTCATTTTTCTAATTTTCTTGAGAAAACTTGTCACCATAACTGGTCCTCACTAGATAACAAGCTTTTCTTGAGATCTCAAGATGATTGTGGTGAGCTTGAAAATGAGGGGTTAGCATCTCATTTAATTGATGACTGACACATCTGTCGTTCTTTACACGTAAGCCCTTGCTACTTCCAGGCTGGACCCCTTTAGACCTTCAGAAATGTCTCAGTTATTGGCGCCATAGATTCAACAAGATGTTGGACACAGTCCTCAGAGGTTTTCTCCATGTTGGCATGACAGCATCACACTGCTGCAGGTTTGTCGACTGCATCCATGATGAAAATCTCCTGTTCCACCACATCCCAAAGCTGCTCTACTGGACTGATATTCGCTGACTGTGAAAGACGTTGGAGTCCAGTGAACTCATTGTCATGTTCTAGAAACCAGCTGGAGATGATCTGAGCTTGGTGACATGGTGCATTATCCTGCTGGAAGTAGCCATCAGAAGATAAAGGGATGGACATGGCCAGAGGCCTAACTGTGCCAAGAAAACAGTTCCTGTTGCCTTTTTATCATCTCCAACCAGTCTGCCCATTCTCCTCTGACCTCTCGTATAAACAAGACATTTTGGTCCAGACCACTGCTGCTTACTGGATATTTTCTTTTTTTTTTTCAACCACTCTCTGTAAACTACGGCTGTGTGTTAAAATCCCACCTGGCATCGACAACCATGCCACATTCAAAGCCATTTAAATCTCCTTTCTTCCTCATTCAGATGCTCAGTTAAGTCACCTTGACCATGTCTACATGACCAAATGTTTAAATTGAGTTGCTGTCATGTGATTGGCTGATAAGATCTTTGTGTTAAAGTTATAATACACAAATAATAAATAGAAGAGTGTCTGCGTCCATTTGTAGCTAAAAATGGAAGAAGTAATCAGGTAAAGTGTCACAATGGATTAATTAAACAAGTGATCCGCACAGATGCACGGCTTTTTAAGTCAGATTTGTTTCTGTACAAACAATTTTACCAGTTAAACTTCAGGCAGTTCTGTGCATCTGGCCATAAATGTACTTATTCCACCTCAACAGCTGTCCTAACTGCTGATAGCTGTCACTGTAAAGGAGAATAAATAAAAAAAATATTCAACACAAAAAATCCCTCCAGGCATTAATAGACTTTCATGTCACTCCTCATTCGAGAATGCATGGGCCACAGAGTGATGAGAGTGGGCGGAGAAACCACGACACTGAGCTAAAAGATGTGAAAAATTGGCCATAGTTAGGTTTAGTCGTGACACCTTAATTTGAAATCAAACCAAGTCCTCAGAAGTACACATACATCAGTGTGTGTTTAAGAGGCTGAACCATCCAGGAGCCCATAATGAGAAGCCACAGGCCACAGAACTAGTCATTAGTATTATCTCCCTGTGGAAGGGAAGGACGCAGCAGGCAGGGGATCTCTTTCATATCCAGAGCAGCGAGACCATCTCTCACCGTCTCCCTCCACCTCTGTCCTTGTGGCTCTCTACCCTCCTGTCACCTTCTGTTATCCCAGCGAGTCTCCACAAAGGTGTTATGGATATATTTAGTCATCAACGCGGCTGATTTTACCATGAAGGCAATCATTTAGCTGTCATGTTGTAAAAGAAAACGGCTGCCATTCTTTATTCTCTTCTAACAATAGCTGCTGTTTACTTCTCTGTGTCTTTTTTGTCTTTTCTGAGCCTAGATGCAAACACAATCTGTCACGCCGCAGAAGAGCCGCAAGTGAAACTCTGCAGAAACATGACTTAAAGGATGCAGAGGAACGGTGGGGCCAAATATCGCCCCCGGTTACGGGTCAAGGTTGTCTCCGGTAGAGTGCATCTTATGCAACACGGGGAGGAAATGTAATCAGGAGATGTCTGTGATGTGGCCTGGAGGAATCCTGAGGAGGAGAAAGGTCAGTGAGCTTCATGGCGACCACATTCATTACGATACCAAGGAAAACATCTTTGAAGAGCAGGGGAGCTTTATTTATCCTGACATGGATGTCTATTATTTTTTCATATATATTAGGAGCAATACGGGTTCACCATTTGACACTAATGGTTAGATAACGACTGACCAGCTGAGCTGCAGATGTGGCAAAGAAGACAAGGGAGGGTTTCTCATAGCCAGATCTTGTGTTGCTCAACTCTTTCTGCTCCTTCCTTTAATGTCCTGCTTCTGTGTATTGGTAAATCTTACCAGGGGTGGATCTACAGAAAGGCAGGAAGCTATCTCATAGCTCGGCAACTAGGTGAACTTGCATTATAGATCGGATGGCTTCTACCGCTTTGTGCTCCACTGGGTCTTATTTTCGTCATCTAATAATGTCATATAATAAAACTACGTAACATCTAATGTCTCTGCACTGGAATGTTTACAGAGACAAGAAGATCTAATGTGGTCAAGCCGGAATGAAGGATGGATCCCCTGACTCTGTGTCGACATATCAGGAAAAGAGCATCTTTACCGTCATCGCTGCACGCCGCCGTCTGTTATTGGTTCAAGTCTTTATTGTCACTATTACGTATTATGAGATTTGACGGGTGCAACTCATTATACACTAAAATAAAAAACAGCCAGTATAAAATCTGTACAAAATAAAAGTACAGTTTAAATCAGAGTATCAGTATTTTATTTTTTTTTTCATGTATCAACGCAAAGTCGATGTCTGTGCTTTGATTTAAGTTATTTTCCTTAAGTAGTAGTAGTAGTAGTAGTAGTATTTATTCAGTCATCACACACAAAACAATAAATATAAACATTCTAGACAATAT
>CM047998.1:8944801-8963356 GCA_026261665.1 Melanotaenia duboulayi
GAGCTCATTTTGAATCTAATGTCAGGAACACATCTCTAAAGAGTTGGAACAAGAGGTAACGAAAGGCTGGAGAAGTAAATAAAAAAATCCTGGAGGAGCATTGACATTAACTGACAACNCTCTAGGGAGTTGGAACAAGAGGTAACTAAAGGCTGGAGAAGTAAATGAAAAAATTCTGGAGGAGCATTGACATTAACTGACAACAGGCATAAGAGGAGCATTTCAGAGAGGCAGAGTCTCTCAGATGGAAAGATGGACAGAAGTTTGTCAATTTTAGACAAACTATGTCTATAAATTGTGAAACAATTTCAGAAAAACTGTAAAATTGTGAAGACTTTGATGATACCCACCATCTGCAGCAGTGGCGAGGGCTGCAATTCTGCAGGTTTTTCATGTCTCCCTGCTCCAACACACCTTTTTCAAATCAAATGGATCCAACAGCCTATCAAGTTCTGCATGGTGACTCATTCATTTAAATCAGGTGTGATGGAGCAAGGACACAAGCAAAACTCGCAGGATAAGGACCAAGGTTCCCCACCACCAATCTACGATGTATAATATTTTCCAAAGATTCAGAGATTTGGGAGAAATCTCTGTGTGCATTGGTCAAGGTTAAAAGTCAAAACTGGATACTTGTGACCTTAAAGCCCTCAGGCAGCACTGCATTAAAAGCAGACATGATTCTCTACTAGAAATCACTGGATGGACTCAGGAAGACTTCCAGAAATCACTGTCTGTGTACACAGTTCACCCTGAAATCCACAAACACAGGTTAAAGCTCCGTCATGCAAAGAAGAAGCCAGATGTGAACAGGATGCAGAAACAGTGCCGTCTTCTCGGGCCCAAAGCTCATTTAAAATGTTCTGAGGGAAAGTGGAAACTGTTCTGTGGTGAGATGGATCAAGATATGAACTTTTTTTTTATAAAGCATGGACGGCGTGTCCTGCAGACTAAAGAGGAGAGGGAGCATCCAGCTTGTTATCAGTGGACAGGTGAAAAGCTGCATCTCTGATAGTAAGGGGTTGCATTAGTGTCTATGGCGTGAGCATCTTCCACATCTGTGAAGCTCCATCAATGCTGAAAAGTACATGGAGGTTTTAGAGCAACATCTGCTCCCATCCAGACAACGTCTCTTTCAGGGAAGACCTTGCAGATTTCAGCAAGACAATGCTGAACTACATCCTGCATCCATCACAGCAGCATGGCTTCACAGGACCAGAGTCCAGCTGTTGAACTGGCCTGCCTGCAGTCCAGACCTTTCACCAATACACAACATCTGGAGCATCATGGAAGCAGAAATCCAGCAACCAAGGTCCAGGACTGTAGAGCAGCTAGAATCCTGCATCAGACCAGAATGGGACAACATTCCTCTCCTAAAACTCCAACAACTGGTCTCCTCACTTCCCAGATGTTTATAGACAGTTGAACACAATGCTAAACATCACTCTGGAACTACTTTTCCTGATGTATTGCTGCCCTCAGATTAAAAACAGGCTACTATTTTACTTGAAATGGTAAAATCTCTTAGTTTCATCGTCTGATATGTTGTTTATGTTTTATTGGGAAGAAAATAAGGGTTTATGAGATCATCATATTCTGGTTTAATTTACATTTTACCCAACTTTGTCCTAACTTTTTTTTAGAATTGAGGTTGTTAAAGGCTCGTCTCTAGCAAATGGTTGAAAAAACCACAAGCCTCTAATCATTTTTTAAGGGTGGTTATCAGTAAGAAATATAGAGGCTAATGAGGACCATCATGTCTGATCTTTAATAAATGCTAGCTTGTTGGTTGGTATGAATATTTCCCTCCAAACATGTATGAAATTATTGTGCTGGTTACACTTATTTAATATATCGTCAAACATGACTTGATCACCACTTAAATAAACATTAACATAATAATGCATTCACTGACAAAAGTATATGTGCAGCAATAATATATTTATTTATTTTTCACCCTCGGTAATACGATCGCTGCTGTCTGTTCCGTAGTAGAGTATGGCAGCGTGGGGTTTGTTTGGAGGCTCCATGACCCACGTGACCGCTCTTACAGCGAAGTCAACAGATGTCACAACTCTAAGTATACCGACAGCTCTGGTTCAGACGAACAGGTTATATGAATGTAGAGGTGTTTAAAACATTGAAAGAAAACCATTAAACATGATCAGAAATGCACTTAGTTCTAACAGTAAATCAAAGCATGCTATTATTGAGTAAATATCATCTGTGTTAGATTTGATATCAGCAGAAATACAGAACTTGTTGAAAAACTGGACATAATAGAAACAAAGGCTTTGTAGCACGTTCTGCATTCACTGAATGAAAGCATGGTTTCCGTGGTAACTCTGTTTTTGTTTTACTGTAACTACAAAGTTAATTTGGTGGCACAGTTTTGGGTTTAAAAGGTTTGGATATTTGATAAACATTTAAATTTCACATGATGGTTGGCTTTTCAGATGGTTAAATTATTGATTTCCTGTCGGCTATTTGATTTATCTAGAGTCAATCAAGCACTTTTAGGTCAGCTGATGTGTCAGACATTAACTTTAAACCCTTCAGAGTGAAGACAGTTATATGTTCTTACTCTGACTGCTGTCTGGAAATCATCAGGATAAAAATTTAATGAAACGATGCTGTTTTATTGCGACCATTTAATACAAAACAGAACATAAACTGATGCAAAGTAGGTTAGTCGTGTTTCCATGGTAACCTTCAAGGAACTAAAAAACTTTGGCTTCGGTCAAGTAATCAGGAAATAATTTTTAAAAAGTCCTTTGGAAAGACTTTTACTGAAATATACAATATGCTGCAAGCAGACAAGGCAAGTCTTGTGCAGCAGAAAACTGGGAGAAATTTCATGAATCTTTGAAAATGCACATAACTGGAAAGATGCTACAGGCATTACCAGAAAATACATATATGAGAAAAGAAAAGGCAGTTATAAATCAAAATAATCAAAATAAAACATTTCCATACTACAAAGGACCACAATGACTCAACATAAAAATGAGACAAGAAAAGAGAATAATGAGAAATGCAAGCAACCAAATAAAGGCATGCATATACAAATGCAACACTTTTGCCAAAACAATATGCAAAATTAGACCAGGAAAAATGGTAAAATTAGCAAAAAGATTATTTCTGTCATCAGAAAAACGGTGGACAAAATTAAGCAAAAGCTATTTGAGACAATAAGCAACAAACATTACAATTTAATTAAATAAAGCGAGATACAAAATGAGTGAAAGGACCCAAATGAGTCACAATAGGACCGAGTTAATGAAGACAAGACATAAAACAACTAACCAGAATGACCAAAGCAGACACAAAAAGACATAAAAAAATGACCAAATAAAGGCATGCCTATAATGCTATAGACCACGCATAAACAGAAAATCTCCTCAAACTAAATAAAAAGAAAAAAGTCCCAAAGGAAGAGAAACTGAATCATGTTGAACTCATGTTGTTTCAGATACTGTACACATCATTCCTGAGTAAACAGCCTGGTAATTGGGCTCTCCTGTCAGAGGCGACAGGTCTCCCTCTGAGATACATAATGACTTTATATGTAATCCTGTTCATACCTAACTGAGATCAAACAGCTTCAGCTCTCACCTGCGCTCACACACAAACGCACCACGGAGTGTTAGCGGAGTGGTAATTACTGAGGCTCATTCCTGATTTAAGGATCTCAAATTATAAAACTTTCACAGACTGTAATTAACTGTGTATTTGAACGCAGCATGAAAACACACAACACAAATCAGCTGAGACATTTGAATTAGTAACTATATATTTTTTTATATATATTTAAGAATATAATCAAATATAAAGCACTAAAGCGCATCGTCTGGTTTTTCCCAGTCCCTGTAAACCGTGTCTCGGGATAACTGAAGGGTCTGTCCGCGCACACGCAGGAACCAGCTGAGTTACTAAAGCAAACGGCTTGTTATTACAGTACCTCGTCCTGCTGAGAGTCCTTCGGCTTCTTCTTGGTCGGGTCTTTGGACGCCGTCATCGTACCGGAGTTTCTGCTTCGTGTCTCTGTCTGAATCAAGCGTCTCTCCTAATAATAACGTCCAAAAACCTCTCGGCGCGAGACATTTTAGCAGCAGAGCATCAAGTTCCGCGAGACCAACACAAACTTCCGGTGTGAGCTTCAAAATAAAAGTCAACGCTTATTAATAAAGCAAGTGCCAAAGTCAAAGCCAAAGTCCTGTGTGTTTCATTTTTCAGCCCTCTATTAAATGCTTTTTCCTCATTTCTTTTAGGCAATTTTAATTTTTCACTGTTTAGGTTTGTTTTAAAGAAAACCGCTTTACAAATAAAATTAACTCATTATTTCGTTGTACTCACGCAACAGGAAACAAAAAATTTTTTACCACATTTTCATCAGCTTTTATTTTTTAAATTAAGACAACGTCCGGTGTCCTCTACGACACTGTCCATGGTGCTTAAAGCTTTGTTTTTCCGTTCAAAGGGTAGCCATCAAATAAACACATTACTATTTAATGTTACATACAGACACACAGACCAAGAGAAGCTCTGATTGGCCCTCATTTCTTTATTTCTTTATTTCTTTCTTTATTTATTTATTTATTTATTTACTTATTGCCACAAGCACCCAGAATTTCTGATCATAGTAGTATTAACCAATAGTTCTCTGGGCCTTTTATTTGTTTACACCACTTAATATTGACATATGAGTAATTTAAATATTCTGTCTCTCCCTGGACAGTCATTGCTTAAATTTGTCATCAGACAGTTCTAAATTGCATTCACTATATTGAGCTAAATCAAATTAAATTGAGCTGAACAGACTGATATGAAATTAAATTGAATTAATTAAATTAAATCTGTTTGTCTTTATACACTTCTAAATTAAACTGAATTAAATGACATTCCAAGTTAAATTCACTTAATTAAATTAAAGTTTATCTTTACAGTTACAAATTAAATCAAATAAAACTACAATGAATTTAATTGAAATGAACAGAATTAAATTCAATTTAATAAAGTTTATCTTTATCCTTAGACATTGTCATCTAACGACCTGAACTACCCATGACCCTATTGTCAGTTAAATATAAATGAAAACATTTCAAACAACTTCATGACTTTTCATTGTCACCATATACAAAAAAAGGCTCAAAAAAAAGTGCTGGATATTTACTTAAAAGCCCCTAACAAAATACTAAAGAATCACATTTTAAATAACAAGTTGAAACAAAACTACTAAAGGAGCCAGTATTTTAGTCATTAACTGAACCAAAAGTTAGGTTTTCAGCTTTCTTTGTAGCAATCTCTCTTTAATATTCAACGTAATCTTATTGTTTAAGGTTCAATCCCCAAGCATGATAACTGTACCAGTGGCTTTCCAGTGAGGTTGTACAGCAGCGTAATAATCAATGGAGACTTACAGAGAGTGTGTGTAGCGCTCTTTGTGATATTTTTACCTCTGATGATGTCACACTACTTTTTCTACAGTATCACTTCAGGGACTAAGAGCCCTTCTGTGATTTCAAGTGTTGGAGCATCCCACAGTATAAAATATGGGATTATTGCTCCCCACGTCACTGGAAAATAAAGCGGACCGAGGCATCAACTGGGATGCCTCCAGACTAGAATGAGGGAAGATGAGATCAGAAACCAGTAGATCAGTAACCAGCTGGCCTTTCCTGCTGCCAAGTGGCTGAATGAAAATGGATAGGTGTCATAGAGAAAGCCCTAAAGACACAACACACATTCACATGCACATAATGTGCCCACTATCCCATCTAAAAATAATAATGATAACAGGGGGGAGGAAAATGGAAAAACCATGCAAATGAAGATGGAGGAGACATGCTAGTCTGCTGGTATTTGTCTCCTAATGTTTGAGTTATGAGTATGAGAACAGAAAAATTACAGTCTGTTTCTTACATCTATTTAAATAGTTAAAAAAAAGTAATTGTTAGAAAGCCCTGCCCCTTTCTGATGTCTATTCTTGGTGTGTCAATCCTGCAGCACATAATCAGTGTAGGCAGGACTATCAAAATATCTGAATGATCATTTCTGAAGCTTTTTCATAAAGCCCCAAAATACGCAGCAAATTCAAAACGACTTGATTTAAGCCTGATTATTATGAACCATCTGCCATTAATATGAATTATAGCGTGTAGTGGAAGGACTGTTATTCTGCTGCCACGCAGCCTTGTTACATCATTTTCCCAAGTGGTCACTTCTGGCATTTAACATCTGCCATAAATCATGTTATGAGAATCCATGTGCCTGAAAAGTTTCTTTATTAACTGGGTGAAAAAGATTCATGGGACCAAACCACCTTACTGTGTCATCACATTGCAAAGTACTTATGACACTACTAAACAAAAGCAGTGACATATTTATATTCATGCATATTCATGACATAAATTTGCTTAAATAGAGTCTTTACTAGTTTTAAAATGCTTTAAAAATGCACTGATTTGTTGGAGCGGTTTGCTAGTATTGATTTGTGCTTTAACTTATTGCTTGGTCAGGTTCAGACGTTAAATCTACAAGGTTAGGTTTAGTAAAACATGATGGCTTGCTTTAAAATAGACATTGTCTTAAGATTTCCTGCTTGTTTAAAATATTTTGTTATTATTCCTAATAAAAATTGCTGCAAAAAGCACAAATGTGGTGAAATGATTATTATTATTATTATTGGAACTTCTATATAACCAGATAATAACCCATTGAGATTATCTCTTTGACAAAGGTGACCTGGCGAAGAGGCCGGCAGCAGACAGAATGAAAAACTATAAAATTTAAATATGATACACAGGCATAAACAATCAAAAGATAAGTTGAAACTTAAAAACATGAGCATTTCTCAATGCTCTCACATTGTTTTGTTTTGTTTTTTTTTTCGTTTGTTTTGTTTTGTGTGTGTGTAAGAGGCAGTTAAAATATCAAATGTAAAGAGATCAGACAGCTCCAGGTGGTTTTGTTCCAGTCTGATGGTTTGTAAGTCACAAGAGCACAGGACATCCCAATTTTTAACCCTTAGTTAATATCTTCCCAAATAAATAAATATATTCCCAAAAAAAGTTAGCAGCAATCAAGCTAGTAGCTTTTGTTGCACTAGCTAACTAAGCTAGGCAGGCTAATTAAGCTAACAGGCTCTGTGGTACTTTTAAACACAATATATATATAATAATACCATTTTAAATATATAGGCATGTTTCATTTTTCTTGGGATTTTTTATCAAAGACTAACAACATTTAAGTTCAAGTTCAAAAGACTGAAGCTAAAGCTAACAAGTCAAAGTAGAACAGTTACCAGTCTGATCACTGAAAAAACGTGAAAATAATGATAAATCATATTTTGCAGTATAACAAAGTAAAATTGTACATGAATATAATACACCAAAGAAACATCTTTAAAGGGGATTTTTGAGCATATCTCCACAAACTGCTTTGAAGTGAAGCAATTAATTGGCGTAGCATGATCAAAGGATGGCTGATGAGGCACAGGCCTGTAAAACACACATAGAGGTTATTAAAGTGGACAACTATTCAAAAAGGATACTTGCTCAGGTGTCTATATTTTTCTACTATTGGCCTGTGTATGGGTAAAAATTGTATACTTCTTATTACGTTTGTTTAATGTGGCTATTTTCCATTTGAAGTAATATTTTTTAGTTTTAGAGGGTTGACAGCAAAAGAAATGGCGGAAAGTCATCACGTCATGGGCAGTGATGTTGGACTAAACTTGACATGGACTATTTACCATTTACGTAAGTAGAGGGAGCATAAATAATCCCCAACTCCTCCAATTCAAGGATAAACCTATTAATTTTATTTAATTTTTAGTTAATGAATTTAATTTACCATTTCTTTTTCATGGGCAACTACAAACACTGCTATATATCTTTTTGAAGTATATTAAAAATATAACCATTTTCTCAATTAATATAACAGGACATTCAACACTAGAATGGAGTTAATTAAGATTTTGATGTGAAGGTTAGTTCTATGTCACATAAACACCAAATAGTGTTGTTTATAAGGCAAAAATCCAGGTGATGAAGCAGTTTCACTCTCCCGTTGTGCTGCATTATGATTGATTAGCTTGTCACAAGAAATTTGTGTTGAATCCCCGCTCTGATTCACGGGCATGCTCCTCTTTATTCGAGGCGTGCAACATTATTATGTGTCAATTACACTCAGTAGGCAGGCTGTCCTGCAGAGGATATTGATGAGATTTAGTCTACATGACGTAACTGACAAAGGGGCATTACACTAATTATTATAGATCAAGGTCAGTTTGATAGTCATGCTGAGGAATTAGAAAACATCTAAAAAAATATATATTTATATCAAGGCTCATATTTTTGCGCCTTATCCACTCAAAAATCAGATAAATTAATCTTTAGTTACGCTCAGATTCATCTCAGCATAGACTAATGGATCTTTTCTGGTCTTTTCAGCTACCTCCCAGAGCCAAATGCATCTTTAAAAGACAATAATATCAGCTTCAAGGACTGTAGTTGTAAGAATCATCTGACATGCAGCAACATAAATGCATGTGTGTTTAAACATGAAAGAAAACGTTCAGACAAAGACATGAGGAGAGGCACAAGGTTGGAGAGCTGGGAGTAAGGGAAAATAGCTGTGTCGCTGATTGGAAATTCAGAAAATAAAGCAAATAAAAGGAAAAGGGCTGAGGGAGATGGAAGCTGTGGAGGAAGGGAGGCAGATTGAAGGTGGATGGAAGAAGAAAAAGAGGCAGGAACAGATCCTCAGAGCTTGATTTGGACTCTCTTTTTGTCTCCATTAAAAATTTAACAGATGGAATCAGAGACCACATGGAAGTGATCTCTCGCTGACCTCTGCCGGTGTTTGGGAAGTTCACTGACGTCCCCAAGGCCCAGACTCTCTCCACTGCTGTCACACTACAAGCTTCTCTGCCTGTTGTCTAACAGCATTCACATGTCTGCACTGAAATCATCGACCACTTTGAAATCTGCATGTTAATTATTGTCCTTGTTTCTCTTTTGCTGTAAAATAGACTTTGGAGATATGTACTGTATGCTACCAACAACTCAATTTTCAACACTCCTAACACAGATTTTACATTTCTGCTCTGGAATTTTTATAAAAATGCATAAGCCACAAGTTTAAAAAATAAGAAATAAGAGTTGAGTTTGTCTGAATGAAACACAAGCCAAAACATGCCTGTGCTTCACTCTGGATGTCTAAGCAGAGCTGGATTACACCTGGGATGCCAGATGAATATAATTAACCTGCTGCATGGATGGGAGCCTGCAGGGCTCTGAGACTGGACCCACTGAGTGATGGCTGTCTTGTCTTTGCAAAGACTGGTGCAAAGAAGAATTCTATAATGCAGTTTTTTATGCAGGAGAAGTTTTAGTTTTGCATGGGTGAATGCAGATAGTTTTTTTTTTTTTCTTTGTTGTAGTTGTAGTTTTAACCCCTAAAGGCCCGACCCATGAAAAAATGGTAAGAAAAGTCACATTTTTTAAATATGAGGTCGTTATTTGGCCCTTTAACAAAATGTAACAACATAATTAACATGTCTGGGGGGTGTCTACCATTTATTACCATGTGATAGTTTAAAAATATTATAATGTGGTTTTGTGTCACGTTGGGCTCTTATGGGTTGAGCAGTAAAACATTTTGGAAAATGCCTTCCACGGAAAGTGACTGAAACATTTAGGAACTGAAAACCCTAAAAAGTGTTGTTTTTTTTTTGTTTGTTGTTGTTTCTTTTTTTTTAGCAGTGTCAGACTATGTGACACTATATCTCTGTCAGAATATGGGTCAATTAGTCCTTTGTTGTTATGACAACAGCAGGTCATTTTGGTCCAGACAACTTCTGCTCACTGCACATTTT
Source organism: Melanotaenia duboulayi (assembly GCA_026261665.1). Taxonomy (NCBI): domain Eukaryota; kingdom Metazoa; phylum Chordata; class Actinopteri; order Atheriniformes; family Melanotaeniidae; genus Melanotaenia; species Melanotaenia duboulayi. The sequence goes on from CM047998.1 coordinate 8,954,682, forward strand.
CTCTTTCAGACTTTTCTCTGTAATGGCCAGTTGTTCAAAAAAATTTAATCCGGATAAAAACTATCTGGATTTGGGAATCCCATTTTTCAGGACAGCAGATCACGTGATCCAGCTTACTTTTACCCCGTTTGTTCAAAACAACGTTGAATTGGATCACCCTGATTCACCAAATCCGGATTTTCAGAATGTGGGCTTCCGGCTATGTGAAGAACAACATGTAGAAGAGCCCATAGGGTGTCACTTTAGGTACTTTTCACTGTGTGACAACACACAGGAAATCATGAACATCCACTTCTGTGTATAATTTTATGATTTCTCATCGAAGCCACAACAAATATAGAACTAGTCCATTAACAGCTACGTTGTGGATATTATGGGAACGTCTTAAATAAAAAAAAGTGCAATGTCCCTGTCTGTGACAATGTTAATGACACACCTGAGCCCCATGTCGAGGAACCGGACCAAGCTCCGGCTTTCTGAATGAGGGATGGACGGGATGTGTAGTGAGGGATGCAGTTGTTAGACATTATTTGTGACAGGTTCTTTTCTGATAATGCAGTGATGACTGACAGGAAAATGGATCGATATATTTGTTTTTGTTTGGGTTTATTTCATGAGGAAAGGTGTTATGTTTTATTTTTGCTGTACTATGCTGACAGGCTTAATATGCTACTTTATCTACTTTATCCCGGTTAAACAAGTCAGGTGCAACATATAAATATTAGCATATGCACTGACTGAAAAGATATTATTGTTTGATCAAATTTGAGGTTCTACCGCATTTTCATCCCGAAACCCAAACTGAGGGTTTTATCCGGATAACAACCGGAGTTGCTGCCATGTGATTGGCTGATTAGATTGTCGTGTTAACGAGGAATTGAAGTGGTCAGTGAGTGTAAAAGTAAAGTTATAAACTGACTGCAGTCAGGAATAAAAACATTACGATATATTTTGGAAAGTACTGCTACATAAAACACTTCAATGCCATAGAAACCTGACACAAAAAGCAAAGAGAGATGGACCTCTGGTTAGTGGGGTATGTGGAAAATAAGGTGGTTTTATTGTATGTCAAGGATGTCCTAATAACTCACCAAACTAACTAATTATCTTCAACCTTGTTCATTTTCATGAGGAGGAGGTTTTTTTTTTATGTTTCGGTTGGTTGTTGTAAACAGTGCTTTGTGGACACGCAAAGAAAAGAAAAAGAACATTTTAAAACCTAACCTTAAACAGCTGCATAAAGGCATAAAATTATAAAATTATGACTCTTTTGAGCCCAGATTAGTTTTGTATCTGTTTTTTTAAAATTGTAATATGCCAACCTTTGTGTTTCATGGTCAAAAGTAACACAAATTACTCCATTTTCAACCTTCATAAACGTTCCTACACCACTTCTTTCTTTGCCAATCACTCCATGTCTTTGTGTTACATTACATAAAATTTTCCCAAACATTATATTGTACAACTGTATCGTACTTAAAGATGTAGCGTAATGTCCCACAGACTGTCAGGCCTCTAAAGGGCTCTTGAGCCCCATTCTGACATTATTACAATTTGTACATATGGATAAATTTATTTCAGATTTTGTTATAAGATTAGTTTTAAAACAATTTAATAATTTAATTTGTAAATTAAATAACTGTATTATGTAAAATATACATAGTAAAAAAACAAATAAAACCATTTGAAAAGAAATAATTGACTATTTAACAGAAGAAAAAAATGTTTTGTATTTCTGATTATTTCAACACAGTTTCCAGGATCCTTATTTATAGTAAATGTAGCAGAAACTCTGCTTCGTTACACAAATACTATGAAATGGACTGAAAAGCTCCAAAAGTACAAAAGAGATTAAACTTAAAAGTGAAAATAGTTTCAAATAATGTCATTAATAATGACTTTTTGTTCATTTTACATTGTTTTTCTCTCTGCAAGAGAAACCAAAAACACTGATCTTCTGCTTCAAATTTCCTGCACAAAGACAATACAGTTAGTGAAAGTGTGATGCTGCCCGATGCACATGCAACGCACATGGACGTTTCAATCTATATGCAGGGATTGCACAAAAATAAACCTGTAAACTTACCAAAAAAAAAAAAAATCATAGAATCCTAAACCAGTAAAATATGCTATCAAGTGAGCAGTGGGAGCTGTCGGGGAAAAACAACCTTAACCTAGAAAAAAGTGGGCCAAGGTTGAGTGACTGACCCACTAACCAGCCTGAGGCCCTGCAGAGCTTCATCCTGCTGAGTGTTTGGAGGAAGACGATGTTACTCCCGGGATAAACAAACTACGGTCTGGTTCAGAGACTCGGGAGCCGTGCAGGTCTAACAGTTTGACTCCAGATGTCTGTTACACACAGACATCTTGCAAACAAACCCAAGCTGCTTTATTTTAACACTGTCTGCACGCCGAACCCATACACAGAAAAGTTAGGTTTTATTAGAGAGATTAAATCACTCATGTACCAGTTCAAGTCTGGCTGCTACCAGCTGGAAGGAAAACATGGGGGAAGATTGAAGATATGTTATGTTTTAAGCTTTAAAAAGTGGTTAAGTCATTACAATGTTCCCCTAATTTGCATGTGTGGTAAACAAAAGTAGCATGTATGGAAATTTCTCTGTTGTTTGTTGCATAAAAATAATGTGGAATGTTGTTACTGTAATGTGGAATAAACACAGTTTACATTCGACTCTACTATTATTCTCATGATGTCATGTAAAAACTGACACACTACACCATATCCTCCTCAGAAAAGCATCTTCAAACAAAAGCTAGTGGAGGTGTGAGTTTCCAGATTTACTGTTTGCTGTGGACTTTATAACACAAACATCTTATGTTTAAATCTCACAAAAACACTTCTTACAGTGTATTACACCCTCACAACAACAGCCTGACACACTTCAGGTCCCAGAGGACGTGTTACTGTTTCTCTGAGTTTTAGTTCTCTGTGGAGGCAGCAGACTCTCTTGGGACATGAAAGAAACGACTGCTTCTCTGACAGAGGTCCTTCAGCTTGATTTCATGCCTTATTATGCACTGAAAGACTCGATCTCATGTAGACAGTACTGTGCAAGAGTCTTCAACCACATCACATTTCTCTATAACTGGAGGTAGGTGTAGTGATTTGTTGAAATATGTGCAGATTTAAATAGAAATCCAGTTTATTAGACAATAACGGTTTGTTTTAACAAGCTTAAAAGTGAATATTTGGTTTGAGCAGCTTTATGATTCAATGCAGTTTGACCCCTTTTTTCTAATTTCTTTAAATAATCTCCAGGATTCTTGAAGGACTTCTGTTTTATTCCTGTTAGGTTATTTCATACTACTTAAAAAACACTAAGGTCCAGGTTCTGGGAAGGATTTAGCAAAAATGTTGCCACTGATTTTTAGTCCAGTTCTTGTGTCATTTGGTTTTTCCCCATTAACTTTAAATACAGAGAAATACCAATAAAATTACAGAATTGAAAAATAGATTTACATGTCGAACGTAAAATGACATGAAAAAGCTCTAATATTTTATATTATGGGAAATATTTTAATTTAATAGTTTGTTACATGGTTTTAAGGAAGATTAAAAAGCCAAAATAAAACTAAAGATCCAGTAAAAAACTGCCTTTTTCCTATTGGGTTTTTACAATGTTTTGTTTTAGTTTAGTTTTTTTCTGATGCCCCAGCTGCACCCTGGAATATTACAGCTTTGTTGTTGTTGTTTTACACCCTACCTAACCCTTCTGTCCCTGTTTCCTTCCCTTAGGAATGGCTTTTTGATGGCCACCCTTCAATGGAGACCATTTCTGTGGAGGCTTCAGCCAACAGTATATGGGTGAACTGAAGGTCCAGATGCACCTCAGGTCCAGGATTTGTTCTTATTTCTTCAGGACATTACTTCGAGATCCTCCTCATCCACTCTATATACTTTTTTAGCCCTCACTTGTTGCAAATATATCTTTTCTGTCTGTTAAACTGTGTTATCTTTGGTGTTTTTCAGAGATGCGAATAAAGAAAATAGAACAATAATGTGTCTTTGTGATAGGCTGCTTGCAGAAAAGAGCTTAAAGGTCTCATTTAAAATGGGCTCTTTGGTAAACTAGCTCATCTCTTGTGTTAGGACACTTTTTATTCTTGATTCATAGGTCAGAGTTAAGTGGCTTAAGAAACACATTCTTCTTATAATGAAGAAAAACTTTGAAGACTGCTTATAAAGGATTACAAGGTCAGACTGTTTGAACGCAAAATATTCTTCAAAAAAGGGATTAAACTGAGACATTACTTTAAAAAAATCAAGTTCCAGCTTTGACCAGAAGGCTGCTGAAGGCCCTTTATCAAAAACCTATCTATAAATAAGAGCTTATTGGCATCTCACCTCCAGGAACCTGAGCTCTTGGTCCATCATGTTGACATCTCAGCAGGACGAACACTCCAACGAACAAGCAAGCTCAGATGCTCTTTTAGGTTTAACAGTGGCAACGTGGTCCAGACACGGTGAAGAAGTGTCTGCTCTGTCAAACAGTTGAGTAAAACTGAAGCCTACTCTCCTGCTTCTGTCATATCTGCCAAGCTTCTCTATCCTGAGTAAACAGACATCCAGCGCACACACATGCACACACAAAAACCCTCTGTTCTGATTTTACTACTGAAAAAATGGTGTCTTTCACAAGTGAAATCAGTCAACCCAGTTTCGGTTGGCATCATTAGTCTGATACTCTGTGTCGGGGGAATTCGTCCGAAGAAGATGAATTTACTCGGTTTCTGTGTTAGAGGGCTAATTTGGAGAAAAATGGGTTTTTAAATAAAAAGAAAAATTTAACAGTTTAAGCTTTTGTTTGCTGAATTAACAAAGTCACATAGTGGTGTAGGCCGCACGTTCATTTAGAGGCAAATTTTATTAGATTAAGTGTTTTAATTTAAAGAGGTCATGCTCTGCTTCCCTTCAGTCCACCGTTCACTTTATAAAAATATTTAAAAACCTCTCACAGATACCATTTTTGTTCCACTATCATTTGTACAGTCTGATCTTTTTATACAACCAGCTGTATTTACGCTGTACAAACTGTTTTATCTCTGCGCCATCTGTACATACAGCAATTATTGACTTTCATTTTTGTTTTGTTTTGTTTGATCACTTCTACTTGTACTGTAAGTTCTTTTGCAGAAAAAAAACAAACGATTAACTTAAAACAAAAAGTAACAGGAGATTCCTCAGCACTTAAACCTTATTTAATTTAGAAATGCCATTATGAAGCTGTAAAATAATGTAACGGATTTTTTTTTAAGTTACAATATATAAAAGGAACATCTGTTGTCCTTAAAGGCATCGTTATAATACATTTGCTTAAAGAAATTCCCTCTTTTCCTAAAAATTTGCTTTCTGAACTTAACATGACTTCTGTGTTTCTGCAGAGTAACTCAACCACAGAGAGGCAAAGTCAGACCTACAAAGACCTTTTTTTACTTCTAATAGTCCGCTAGACTCAGTACAATTGGAGAATTGGTTCAACTGGGGGGTGCAACATTCAGTCTGAGTTTGCTTTCACACTGGACTCAAACAAACAAACCACCTCAGGTGGTGCTGCATCAACAACTACTGAAGGAGAAGACAAGGCAAACTACAAAAAGGAAAACTCGCTCATCTATCAGTAATTGCAGGACAACTTTAAATTCTGCCACATAAGTTAAAGTCTACTTCCTTCAACCCACATTTTAGGCAGACCAGAGTTTGCTTCTTTGATACACATCAGAGTTCAGTTGTGCATTCAGACCTCCCTAAATGATCCACAGTTTCAGAACAAATGAGCTAAGGTTAAGTTAAGAAGGGCTAGCATGAATGTACCCTTACAAGAACCATCACCTTCCTACGAGGTGGAACTCTTGAAAAACTATTAATATATAGCATAACATTGATAACATGACTGATGTGACTCGTTTTNCAGGGGACAAAGCAAGTCAGTGTGTTGTCGTCTGGTTGATAACATGACTGATGTGACTCGTTTTGTTTATGACTGTGACAGTATGAAATCAGTTTCAGTAAGTTTTCATGTCTTAACAAAAAGTGTTATAACATGACAGAAGTAGATTCAGTTAATTTGGAGTCATAATTATGCAGACGACACTCTGCTTTATATTACTGTCTCACCGGGGTATTCCGGTCCTACACAAAACTGCTGTGTGGAACCAAAGTATACAGTATATATCTGCTCTGCTGACAACATGTCACAAAGACTTTTAAGATCATCTGGACCAGGTTTGCTTTCCATCCATCCTAAACCTAAGTTGGTTTTATGCTCCTAATATCTGGAACAAACAATCAGAAAACCTAATATCTGATCTGAACTTTTGTTCTTTTAAATGAGTTCTTAAAATTCTTTTTTTGCCACCATTTTAATTAAGCTAGATATTTTCTGGCATTTTCTGCTGGCAAGTTTATTTTTTCTCATTTAGACTGACCAACATTATACTTTGGTACTCCACCAACGTACAATATCCATTTACAGTACTACAAGGACTTAACTGCATGTTCCAAAGCCACCTACTAGTCTGATCTAATCTGTTCCAGTGATGGTAACACCAAAACTGTCTTCAGTGGTCAATAAAATTCTCCATCCCCCAGACTCCCTCCCCTCCCACCTACACTTATTCAACACCTGTGACCTCCTAATGCTGGTCTTTAGCGAGAAAAAAAAAACATCCACCAGCTCAATTATGATTTCTCATCTGGCTCCTCCTATGACCATTTCACGCCCTCTCAGTTATTTTCCTAAAGCTTAGATCTCATTTGTAAGTTCAACCCTCTTCCTACATTCTTGGTTAAATCCTGCATTATTGCTCTGCTCTCACTTTTTTCTACCATCATCCACTCCTCACTCACTACTAGAACGGTTCCCCTTTTCTTTAAAACAGCAGCTGTCTCCCCAATACTGAAAAAAGTGGTTTAGATCCCAACAACTACAATCATTTTTGCCCCATTTCTACTCTTCCTTTAATTTCCAAAATTCTTGAAAAAATAGTTGCCACTCAATTCCACATCCATTTGAGCCAAAACTTTCTATGAACAGTTCCAGTCTGGTTTTTGCTCCCGCCACAGTACAGAAATTGCTGTCATTAAAATCACCAATGACCTGCTGATTCTGGTTTACTCACTATCCTCAACCTCATCGACCTGTGTGCAGCCTTCATTCCTCAATAGATTGTCTTCCACTGGCATGTCCCACACAGCTCTGGACTGGTTTCATTATCATTCAGAGCACACTCAGTTCATCCAAATCAAGTCCTTTAGATCCCACCCCTCCTCCGTTACATCTGGTGTGCCCCAGGGCTCAGTCCTGGGTTTTCTTCTCCTCATTTCGTTCCCCTTACCAATATTTTCCGTGAATACAACATCCATTTTCATTGCTTCATCAGCAAGCAATGAAACCCACCCAGCTCTACCTCTTTAGCAAATCTGATTCCAACCCATTCCTTCCTTCAGTCTTCATTTTACGTTCTGAAACTAAACAGCAGTAAAAGAGAAATCCTCCTCATTGGAACTACATCTATGATTTCTAAGGTTAACAGTTTCTCCATCTACATCAATGGTTCTTCAGTGCCCCCCTCCCTTCAGGTTAAGTGTCTGGGTGTCATCCTTGACAGTACAATATCATCTCAAGCTTAGATCAGTTATGTCACTCGGTCCGCACATTTGCATCTACGCAACATCTCTCGTCTCCGCCCCTTCCTCACCACCCATACTGTTAGCATTCTTTTAACAGCCTTGTCACCTCCAGAATGGATTACAGCAATTCGCTCCGCTTTGGTCTTCCTCAGAAATCCCTCATAAGGTTTACATGGTCTAGAATCCTACAGCAGCTGCACTGGCTCCCAGTTAAATCAAGAACAGAGTTCAAAGTTCTTCTGCACACATTCAAAGCCATCCACAACCTTGCCCCTCCTTGTCTGTCAGATGTTGCCACCTCCTCCCGCTCCCTCGGGTCTTCCTCCTCCATCCACCTCACTGTGTGCTGTGGATGGAGTCTCAGCACCATGAGGAGAGCATTTAACCGTTCTACTCCACACCTCTTGAATCCACTCCCACCAGATACCCGAAACATGAACTCTCTTCCTCTGTTTAAATCCAAACTCAAAACTCACCTCTTCAAGATAGCACACACTCTGTAGTTACATTCTTCTTTGTTTTTATCCCTGTATGTGTGTGTTCCTTTTAAATTGCTGTTTTTATGTTATTGTTTCTTTTATTGTAGAGCAGCCTTGGGTAACTTGAAAGGCGCTTTTAAAAAACGTATTATTATTATTATATTGTTTTTGTTTTTTGTTTTTATTTTATTCATTTTAATAATATTAATCTAGTGTTGTCTAGCACTTGTCCTGTCCCAGGTTTATATAGTTTTTTTTTTATTTTTTGTTTGATTTTTTGTTTTTATCTTTACTTGCACTTTTGCTTTTTTACTATTATATTCAAATGTTACTGTATTTGTAACCCAATGAAATACTTGTTTTGGGACTTCTTACTTGGGATTTCCTTTCTATTTAATTGCAAACTGCACAATACAGAGTTAATTAAAAACTTTGTGATAATGTTTGGTAGCAATGACAAGAGGGCCAGTGTTAATAAACACCTGGAGACTCAAGCTCTTAAAATCGGAGATCAAGTTGGGAGTGTTGATAGACTCAGACCTGAC
>CM047998.1:8963726-8973801 GCA_026261665.1 Melanotaenia duboulayi
CTTGCCTAATGTAAACCCTCACAAGTCTATTATTAGTGTAGATTTCCTGCGTGCTAATCTCTGAAACCAACCAGATATCCAACATAATAATTTGGTGACTGAAACAAAGACCAAACTCAAGTTTAGCTATATATTTATGTCATATATATATAATCTGTTTACAACACTTTTTAAACCTTTAATAAAAGGATTAAAACTGCAAATATCCAACTTATTAATCAAGGTACAGAAAGGCAGCAGGAAATACAGCAAAAAGTGAGAAAATCCTAAAGAGACCTCAGTCCAGATGGAAGGATTCAAGCTGCAGAACAGGAGTTCAAAGTCAACCCAAACCACTTATGCAGATTATAGAAATTAAAATAAGAGGAGCTGTTGCACTGAAGCACTTGTCTTTGACTGACACTGACTTTTCCGGCAGTGACGGCAGCATCATTAGAATTTAAGCTCATTAGAGTTTTAAAGTCATGAATAAAGACCCATTATTCATTTACTTCCAGGCACAGATAATCCTTTGTTATTAATTTGCATTGACAGTTCTTTTAGCACTGTGATATCTCCAAAATCTGGAAGAAAATAGTCAAAGCTTTCAAAAAACTTAAAATTTCATCAATTCTCATTGGGACTGAGAATCAATCAATCAATCTATCTGTCAATCAACCCAAAAAGAAGTAAACACTCATGCAAAAGAGTTTCATCACGAGAAACTTTAGGAGTGGACTGGACTGTCCTGCAATACCACTTTCTACCACTAGGTGGTGAGTCACTTAAGTTTCTAGACTGCCCTGGCGCCAACAGAAGAAGAAGCAGTTTGCGAGCGTTTGAGAACCGGTGACATCATTACCAGGTAGTTGATGTTCCAGTTCCACCAGCTCAGAAAAAATGCACACCTCCAAAACAAACAACTTGTGAGCATCTACAAATGTGATATAAAGATAGAAAATCACAAACCCTTTGTAAAAATTTTACTGTGAGAACACAAGCCAATTTTGGTGGTAATGATCAATAAACTGTACGTATTGCTGCGATTTTTCACAAATAAACCTGCCGTAACAACGTCATTATCAACAACAGCTCAATGTTGTTTCCACTAGAAACTTAAAGGACATCAAACAGATTAGGAAAAAAATTTAATAGATGATATGGACTACAAGTGGTACTGGGTGCAACCATTTTATTCTTCAATCTCAGGTTCCTCTGAAACTCATGAGTTTACGGGGTCATTTCCAGCAAAAATTCCTCGGATTTCCGGGTTTTAAGGATAACGGGAACACACAATGAGTGCTAGCATCAGCAAACTCACAAATTGCTAGCTAACAGCAGAGGCAAACTTTACCACTAGGAAAAAGCTGGAATGTGCCTTAAGAGCCCATAAAATGTCCAATCAACTTACTGCAGAAACTGTGAAAGAAAAAGTAAAACAACTGAAATAAACAAAAGACTTTTATGTGTTTTTGTTACTGCCAAGTTAAAACCGGGAAAATAATGCTCAGCCAAGTGTGGATGGGTTTGGTAGATGGAAAAATCTTTCAGCACACTTGAGACAACATAAAAAGTTTGCTGAACACACTACTAACACGCTAATCATTGTGGGCTTTATTTTTTAGTTAGATTGTTTAGGCAAAATTATCCTCATCTCCTCATATTAAAGATTTCTTTAAAATACTTCATGGATCTAGGTGGTGATTGAGATCACCCCCAAAATCGAATCACTTGTTCTTTATTCTATTTCTGAGATTTCCTGAAAGTGTCATCAAAATCCATCAATAACATTTTGAGTTATGTTGCTAACAGACCAACGCCACCCAATAGATGACCTTCACCTTGGTGGAGTCCTTGTATTCACAGTTAGGGCAATAATATGAACTTTGTTTCCGGTCAGAGAAATATGCTCTAGAGAGGAGATATCCTTTACTTTTATTGTTATTTTTTTATTCATCAATACTGATGAAACATAACCTGAGAGCGTGAGGGTGTGTGGTCTCCAAACAAAACGTACATTGAAGCCAAAATTCGATTAAGTTTAAGACAATTCCTTGAAGGATTAACCAGCTAAAGAGAGGTAGTTTACAGTATATTAAATAAAATACAAATGGGTGTGGCAACAATATCTTTAACTCTAATCAATGTATTAATATGAATAGTCACAATAAACCCCCCTTAACAGTCCTAAATATTTATTTGAACCAATAAAATCTTGTTCACTTAGCTTAGCAAGATACTGCTACATTGTGCTCTTAAATTAGCATGCAGCTACATGCTAACATCCCACTGTCAAGGAGGTGATTAGCTGCTTACAGACTTCTGTAAAATGCACTAAATCACATACACATTGTATCCATAATATGTTATCATGAAAATAAAGAACACTCAATCTTTGAGTTAACCTAATACCATTATTTCATAAAGGCACCGTCAGTTCACATAGCACATGCTAAATTTTCTCAATAACTGCTGACTCACTCCAATTTGCATCTGAACCACAAGGTGTCGTGTCATTTTTACTTCTAGAAAGTAAAAATTAATTTAAAAAATTTACCTTGGGACCCAAAATGTCAAAATCCACCAGTGGATAACAGAAGAGAACATATTTTTTTACAGTGATAACACAGAACCCATAAGGAAAAAGGCCTTTAATGCTAAAATGCATGCTGAAGTTAACTACACCTAAAGGTAGCTGTGCAGGCAGTTTTTCTGTAATTATCATGAGATTATTGTTTGTGTAGCTCAGGTTACTTCTAATGCTCAATAATGAACGTTTCCTTATCAATTTTCCAAAGATGCTTGAGAAGAAACTAAGCTGCTTTAAAGCTAAGAAGAAAAGCTGCTAACGTAACATAGAAGTGGAGCTGTCAAAGAAACTGGAATTAACTACAAGTAAAAATATGCCTTTATTTTCAGCAGCAGCAGCAACTCTTCAAAATGGCCGAGCATCACTGTTGAATACGATAACAGAAGCAGCTGGTTTGAGCTGGTGTAATTTAGCTGTGTGTGTGTTCACCTGAGGGAAAAAAGTAGGAATTGTAATTATCATTAGCCCCTTTCTGTCATGAGGTTGGATTAAATGAAGAGAAAATTAACAAAGCAATTTCTTCAGGAGGATATGAAAAGACATTAAGTTAAAGAAATTGTCTGATATTTAAATTCAGTATCAATTAGTCACCATTACTTTTTGATTCCAAACATGTTTCCAGGAAGAACTTCTATCTCTTATGTAGCCTCTACAGTCCATTTCTCTGTCCTTGTATCTGATAAATCCCACAGGAAGGTTATATAATATAATATATTAGATTTAAATAGTTGACTCAGATGTGTTGCATTTGCCATCTGAAATCACCATGAGGCGCTGTGCATGACACTCTCCCAGTGCTCAGGGAGAGGTTTTGATCAACTGGTTGAACAATGGCCTTGCATACAATGACCACAGCCCCTCAAATAAGCCAGAGCAGGTTTGAATCCCAACTGGGAGCTTATTGAAACTTGTCTCCCCTTAATAAACATCCCAAAGCCTGAAACTTTTTTCCTTGTGCCTTTGATCCCATTATATTCATGGTCAGCTGTTTTGTACCTTCACCCCTTCACCTCGTCCCTCATTCTGACAGAATGCAGGTGTTGTGCCGAAAAAAGCACCCCCGCTGTGAAAAGCACCCCTCTCAAGGAGCACAGTAACAACATCTCGCCTGTAGATGGCGAGGATTCTTTACCAAAAGCCTAAACCAATGCGCTGATGAGGAAACATATTACACAGAGGAAAGAAAAAAACAATCAAAACATTAATGCTTAAATGATCTGTATATGGTCACACAGAAATAATAGGCCCAGCAGGGACAGATTTACTTGGGGGGTCATATTATGGCAGCGGGGTCTGCCAGAATATGCACCTTCTTCTATATCTTCCATCCACTTGCAGCCCCAAATTCACAACAGTTATTGATGATCATGGTCTGAGCATACTCTGAAAAGATCAAAATGCTGGGACTAGCAGGGACAGATTTACTGGACTTGCAATACCTTGGTGATAAAATGTTTGACTGTCAGTTATTCCTAACACTTGGACACACACACATAAAATCCCAACAGTCACTCATCATCTTGCAAAATTACATTATTTGGATCTTCATTGGAATTTGGGGGACTTGGAGCAGGTACTAAAGCTGGTAAAATATCCATTTAGGCATAGGGTAGGCTAACTACAAATGCATATTCTGGCAGCGCGGTCAGAAATAACTTAAAAATCACTTAAAAACCACTAAATCACTTAAAGTGACCTCATGCCAGCTCTTCTACCTGTTGTTCTTCACATAGCCAGAATCCGGATTTGATGATCCTGAAAAACGGGATTCTGGATTACAGTAATCCAGTCCAATGTTGCTTTGAACAACTGGGGTAAAAGTAAGCTAGATTACATGATCCGCCCTCCGAAAAATGGGATTCCTAAATCCAGATAGCTTTTATCCAGATTAAATTTTTTAAACAACCGGCCCTGTGAAATGTTCATGCTGTTTATCTGTAAAAATACGTCATTTAAACTTCCCCAAACTTCAAACTTCATGACAGTTTAGTCCATGTGAACATCAGGGCTCATTTAAGTTAAAGAGCTTAACGAGTCTGAGAAGAAAAGTTTTTGAGTTTTTCACACCCTCTCCCTTTTTTCTTGACCCCTTCCAACCTCAGATATTACCACCTGGGGAGAAGTTGCGGATCACAGAGGTCATTACTGATTAAGAGAAAAGCTTATATTAACCAGAGGCATTACAGGCTGCTCAGCCCGTCCTTATCTCACTCTTTGCTTTTTATTCAGCTCCACGCTGGACCAACTGTGTCTGACAGCTGGTGGCAATTAACTGAACATTTAATTTTTTTTTTTTTCTGCACTATTTCCTTTATTCATATAGAATTTGAGGGAAAAATTATTTTGAAGACTTTATGCAAAGAGACCAAAGTGTTTAATCAATGAAAATCAAAGAAATGGAGAATAAAAGATAAGTTCAGATGTGAGCCACAGCTGGTAGGAGGAAGAAATTTGACTCTTTCTTAAATAAATTGTAAAGTCGATGCCCACTAATGAGGAAGAGAAGCATTACTAAACAGTGTGTGGCTGGTTTTAGTGGTATGAATGGAAAATGAAGGCATCTCATCATCTTTAATATTTGCAGATATGGGTGGCATAAAAGCTGATGAATGCCAACATTGAAAATGGTTATTATTTGTACATTAATTGCTTTGTAGGAGGTTTAATATCATTAAACCCGCAGTTCACGCAGTTTACATCATGCTGTTGTGTAATGCATTATAAAGCAATGTTTTTATCTATTTGTTTAATATGTTGCCATGGCTGCTATGATAAGGACTTTTTCCCATATTTTGTATTGCCAGATATCCTTCAAACCCTTTTTTTAAATCATAGCCATTATTTCAAGCATGATTAAAATGAGACTTTTCATCTTCTTCTTTTAGGAGACAATCTTTACCTTAGACCCACAAAGGAACTAGTGATTACCAATAGGGTTTTTTTATTTATAGGAAAGAAGAAGTCTTCAACTTTGGATGTTTAATGACATCTAGAGGACTCGGACAAAAACAGAAAAACCGTAAAAAGGATGAAAACTCAGATTTCTACATTAGAAAGTACAAAATCCATGTTTAACTGAAGGTTTTCCAGTGGTTCATTGCTTAAAATACATGTTTGCCAAAAGCAGGTTTGAAAGCCAGGCCCACCGAGGTCAGCACCGTCTGCAATTTTGCTTACTACAAATTACTAATTCAGTCACCACTCCAACACTGTGAAGGTGAAACATACATTTCTTTTAAACTGAAAGTTTCTAACATACAAATACACCCATGAGCCACTTTATTAGATACACCTGTTCAATAACTTGTTAACACAAATATCTAACCAGCCAATCACATGGCAGCATTTCATCACATGACGACAACTGAAGTTCAAACTGCATCAGAATGAGGANTTGGAAGCATTTCATCACATGATGACAACTGAAGTTAAAACTGCATCAGAATGAGGAAGAAGGGTGATTTAAGCATGGTTGTTGGTCTGAGTATTTACTGGGATTTTCACACACAAGCTCCTCTAGAGTCCACAGAGAAGAAGAAGAAGAAGAGAAACTACGGCTACAATTCACACAGACTCACCAGAACTGGACGGTAGAAGATGTAAAAATGTCTGATTAGTCTCCATTTCAGCTCTACCTTGGCTCAGAATTTGAGGAAACATCATGAAAACTTGGATCCTTCCTGACTTGTAAGTGTAATGATGTGGGGGATAATTTCTGATCCCACTTTGGGCCCCTTAGTTTAACCAACACAGCCTACCTGAGTATTGTTGCTGACCATGTCCATCACTTTATGACCACAGTGTAGCATCTTCTGATGCTACTTCCAGCAGGATAATGCAGCTTAAATACTAAGTAAAAGCTGAATATTTTGCAAATAATTTGGGATTTTTTACAGTGTGCATCCTAAATCTGTTTGTTACTCGTTTAGGTTCAGATTTAAATTAACTTAATATACTTAGACATGTATACACTATATTTGAACACAGAGAGACCCAAAAAAAAAAGTCTCTGGATGTCGTATTTTGTTAAGCTATCTGTGTGAAGTGAAATCCATCATTGTGCAGGGTTGTGTGAGCACAGTGGAGCCTCTGGGCTGCAGCCTTCACAACACTGACCTTCGTCTAGGCAATTATATTTCAGAACGGTCTAACCCGACATGATTCCTGAGGTGGTTTTTGGTACCACGTGAGCCACACTGTGACTCACTGACCCAAAAAATAAAACACATCTAAGTGAACGCTATCCTGTGTAACAAGGACAATAGCATTGTGAATGTATTGATGACAGAAATCTAAAAAAGAGGGGGAGATGGCATGCAACTGGCTTAAAATTTCAGGATTTATTTGAATGTTTTATTCATATTTAACAATATCTTGCTTATTTTTCCACATTTTTATTTCTAGTGCTTTTATTTATGCCTTAAGTGCATGTGACCACCATCTAAATGGCTAGACAACAGTGCAGATTCAGCTTGTGTAAGACTGCCCTCTGCTGGCTAAATTCAGCTGTGCACTCATTTACTTTTAAGTGCATGTCCTTGATTCAAACATTAAGTAACTTTTATGGAATCAGGTTATTCAGGATATATAAGCTGCTGGTTTATAGCACCTTTATTGTTCTCCTTGTTTCTATGTCAGTGTAATCCACAGTAGCAGACAATATGAAACGATGAGGGTCATCAGGGTCTCCTTCAGACACCTGTGCAACATTTACACGTTTATTCCAATCTACTGCATTTGGTAAGCACATGCTTACCAAATGCAAGGTAATATGGACAGATCTTATCATTGAACCCACAAGGTAAAATGTCTGAGGCTACGTTATTTAGTTACACTGAGTGGCCATTTTTTTAGGCCCATCTTGCTTGGTGTCATAAATTCAACAAGTTGTTGGAAACCTTCTCAGAGGTTTTGCTCCGTATTGACATGACAGCATCACACCGTTGCAAGAGATTTGTCGGCTACATCCATGATGAGAATCTCCCGTTCCACCACATCCCAAAGCTGCTCTGTTGGATTGTGATCTGGTGATTGCGGAGGCCGTTGGAGTCCAGTGAACTTATGCCACATTCAAAGTCACTTAAATCCAATTTCTTCCTCATTCTGATGCTTAGTTTAACCCCAGCAAGTCATTTTGACTATCGCTACATGTCTAATTGCATGGAGTCACTGGCATGTGATTGTTTACACAAATAGCTTATCTGACAATTAATTAAACAGTATACTTAATAAAGGGGCCGATGAGTTTGGGAGCCAACTTTAATCACATCCGGCCTTGTTGTGATGAGGCAACAACTGCACTTAACTATCACCTCAAAGACCTATGGAAGAGGACATATTGCCATCCTGCCAGGGTTCAGCTGCCTGTGTAGGTGCTAAACAACCTTCATAATAACAGAATATTATTATTAGCACCATGCTGTTACCACCATCTGTTACCATGGAGATGGACATTGAGTTAAAAAGCTTATTAGCATGTAAGAATCAGAGGAGGTGACTAATGTGTTCTTAACCATCATCATCATCATCTTCACAGTGCTGGAGATCCTCATAAAGCTAAGTTAGTCTTTGATTTTCTTTAATCTCTAACACACACACACACTTGGCGAAAACCCTAAACAAGTCCACACATTTAATGCTTGAAGCTTAGAAGTTTGGACATGTAAAAATCAGAGAGGATTTTGTTGTTTGCACGTCCTACGCTGTTAACATAAGAACCAGGCTGTGTGAGAGATGACCAGTCACACTAAGTTCCTGACTGTGTGACGCAGTGTGATGTTAACACTCTAAACCAAAGCTTAGCGGAGGAAAGTCACTCTGTGAACAGCTCAATGATACTTGCAAACATTTTGATGCAGAGTGTTTGTCAATCTGATTATTTCATAACCAGTACTGCAACAAGTACATAATACATCCAGACCACTGTTCTAGACAAAAATACTCAAATACTATCACTGTTGTTGGTAATTTATCTGTTGTTAAAAAAATCTATGTAATTTTTTTACCCTTAAAACTCTGGTAAATGGTCAGTATTTATATAGCGCTGCACTGTACCTGGGATGATACCCAATGATACCCTTTACATTATACATCACACTCACCCATTCACACCCACTGATGGTGGAAGCTGCCATGTAGGGCGCTAACCACGACCCATCAGGAGTTATTTGGGGTTCGGTGTCTTGCTCAGGGACATGAGCTCAACAAGGGGAGGATCGAACCGGCAACCCTCAGGCTACAAGATGGCCACTCTACCCACTGAGCCAGGCCACCCTCAAAACTCTGTTCATCTGGTTTGTTTTGCTAGCACACTGACATTCATTATGCATATTTTTGGAGTCATCGTTGCCCTGCAGCATCCTGAGCCTCAGGTGCTGCACTTCACAACATTTTTTAAGCTAGTAAATGGAAACCAACACTGAATCAATGGTTGATTCAGCAAAAAAAAGCAAGGACATCCTTGGAGAAAGAAACAGAGCAAGACGCAGACTGACTTTTACTGGCAGAAGAGATCTCAGAAAAGAGACGGGATGCAAGACAGTTGCTGAATTAGGCTTCATTAGGGGGCACCAAGGTGGAAAAATCTGCAGAGTTTCAGTATTGTTGCTTTAGTATCATCTGTACTGTTAAACATGCTACTGAATCCACACTTTATTAGGTTAACCTATTCTATAGCTTGTTAACACAAATAGTTACATGGCAGCAATTAGCACCTATTTTTAAATGCATTTCACATACCTTTAGGGGAAACTTATAAGTTCTTGACCCCAATTTCAGTTTAGGAGAAATTAAGACATGACAGTAATTAGCACTAAATTAATGTGGCTTAGTAGTGTGTGTAAAATCCTTTAGGTGGACAGGAAATATGATTATAATTCCACCTTTCCACATGTAATCTGATAAATTAATGTGCTACCTTCTAGCTTGTGTCTTACTGTTTGTGTGTTACTTGGAGAAAAAAAATGGACTCAAATAAAAAAAATGCATTTTTATATAATTTAATTAAAAAAAAAATAAAAAGCTTCCTGCTTGTTATTCAGTGTTTTAATTTAGGTTTTAAGCTCAAGGCTGGTCTTTTTATATAAATAAGTTTAGATATTCTGAATCATTTCAAAGCAAAACAAAAAAAAAAGGAGAATGTCAACAGTTCATCTTGATGTCAACTCAATATCTGAAAATGAATTAAATCTTCCACTGCATTTTATTTTAAAGCAGTCCTTGTTGCTCCTGTTACTGACTCATAGAAAATTCCAGCGTATGAACACTCCCACTCTTCTGACCCTGTGCAAATGGGATTTAACTGAGATGTATATGATAAAAATGTCCCAGAATAACAAGTTACTTAGCAACAACCATCATAACCATAGCACCCCCTGAAAATGGGTAGACGGAGAGGAAGAAAATATGCTCTGGTAAGATAAGTCACTCTTTACATTTTATTAGACTGTTTAAAAGAGCAAATAAATAAATAAATAGTAATTCTGTCTGTCTATCTATCTATCTATC